>CM051003.1:2613420-2720920 GCA_027704905.1 Muraenolepis orangiensis | reverse complement strand
AGACGGGGGAAGGGCAACGTCAGGCAGCGCAGCGTCGGGCAGCGCGGTGCTGTCAGACGGGGGAAGAGCGACGTCGTCAAGCGGGTGAAGCGCAACGTCGGGCAGCGCAGCGTCGGGCAGCACGGTGCTGTCAGACGGGGGTAGAGCGACGTCGTCAAGCGGGTGAAGTGCAACGTCGGGCAGCGCAGCGTCGGACAGCACGGTCAGACGGGGGAGGAGCGGCGCTGTCAGACGGGGGAGGAGCGGCGCTGTCAGACAGGGGGAGGAGCGGCGCTGTCAGACGGGGGAGGAGCGGCGCTGTCAGACGGGGACAGCGTGACGTCGTGAACCCCTCTGATGAGGGAAGCAACGGTGGTGGCCAGGTCCCTAAGCTGGTCCCTCATGACCTGCAACCCTTGACCCCACCGTCCGTACTGGGCATCAGCCACGGGCTTCCACTGGTCTTGGTCGCCGGGAGTCATCCGGGCTAACATGACCTTCCACGCCTTCTCCTGCTCCCGCACTGCTTGAACCCGTGATTCGTCACGGCTCCTCAGGGAATCGATCAGGTAGGCTAACCGGTGATCCCTCAGCTCCAGTGTCAGTTGGTCCACCAGAGCGAGGTCGCCGGGGTCCAATGGGGGTCCCATGAGGTGTCTCATGGAATTGGGAGACTGCAATATTTGCCTCTACTGGTCGAGGTCGCCGGGGTCCATAGTGGTTAGGTTGTTCTGTCACGAGTGGGATAGTTCGGTGGGACCCAGACCGCAGACCAAGACAGTGGAGCTATAACGTAAAGCTTTATTTCAAGCAAACACAACACAAGAGAGTGATCAGGGACAGTCCAGGGGTCTGGATACCGGGAGGTCGATCCGCGGAGTACCGGCAGTAGTCCGGGACGGGAGAGGAGTCTGGGTACCGGGAGGTCGAGTAGCGACAGGTACCAGACAGGCGGATGATCAGGGACGAGCGAGAAGTCTAGATACCGGGAGGTCGGAGTAGCGACAGGTACTGGACAGGTAATTATAATTACCGGGGAGCTCGTATAGACCGGAGTAACGCAAGACCGGTGGGTGACACGGGATAGGCAAAGGATCTGGATCTCCTGGACATCAGCGTGGCGAATCACCAACGCCGGGGTAACGGGAAGCCAGGGTATATATACCCCAGGTGAGGGGATTAGCAATCAGCCACGGCAATTGCCGGTCTAACACCTGTCGCTACTCCGACCTCTCGGTACCCAGACCCCTCTCCCGTCCCGGACCACGCGCCTGTCTACTCCCTGCCGGTACTACGCTGATCCGACATCCCGGTTTCCAGACCCCTGGCCTGTCCCCGTTCACTCTTGTGTTTTGTTTGCTTTAAATAAAGCTTCACGTTATCGCCTCACTGTGTCTTGGTCTGTGTTCTGGGTCCCACCGAACTTTACCCTTGTTACAAAAGGAGCCCGTCACGCACACTAAAAACTTCTTTCTTTCTTCTAGGTGCAGAGCTAAGTTGGAAATCCAAAGTAGTCGTCCCTGTGTGCAGTATTTTGGGGATAATATTACTGCTGGTGGTCGTCCTGCTAAAGCTACGTAAAAGAGGTAAGTACTATGAGTAAAAACAAAAAAAGAGTAAAGTTGCATGGTATTGTTGTTCCTGAACAAAGCACAAAGTGTGTGGGTTGGAATGGAGAACAAGGAACACATGTACTGCCTATGCAGCAGTGCTTTGTTCCGGTCATTGGTCAACTGGAATGAGAGCAATGGGTTGTTTATCGAAACAAAGTTTAGTCAAACGCTAAAGAAAATCTCTGTTCATACATCGTAGTGTAATGTCGATGGCCTGTGTTTTTTGGGGGTGTTTTATTTAATAAGAAACTGATGTAAAGTATAATTTGGATTTCCGTGAAAACCTACCCTGCCACCCCCTTCCTCATTCCAACTGGCAAGTTCTGACAGTGAAATGAAAAAACACAGATAAACATATTTAATCTCCAGAAAACAAAACTGGTATGCGTGTTGATAACCATATACGTGGTTTCTCGCTTTAATGGCGGTTATTCATTTCTGGGATAAAATAAACAACACAGAGTGCATTATATGTAAATAAGGCCACCTCTTCAAGTCAGTTGGCTTAGGGAACAACCTTTGTACAACCGGTATCAACTCCCATTTAGCAGAAGGTGAAAGTAATGCTTAGTTAATATCAACAGGAAACATGGTTGATGAAATGCACATACCTGTCTCAACACCCCTGAACCAACACCTGAACCATCCCCTGAACCAACACCTATGAACCAACACCTATGAACCAACCTGCTGACCAACTGCTGTCTGATGAAAAGGAAATGTGTGTGGTGTGTGTGTGACTCGGTTTTGAAAAATAATTAAAGGATGAAAAAATATGTGTTTCTTACCTTGTCACCTCTGTAAGAAAGTAATGGACCAACACACACACACACACACACACACACACACACACACACACACACACACACACACACTTTCTCTTTCCGCCTTTCTGACACACAGCATTTGAATGTGCAAGTATACCACCGGCCACATCTCCATCAAACATCAAAAAGCATTTACTGAATATTTTTATTCTACGTTGTTTCACCAAAAACTGTATTGTAAATACAGCCTGCACAACAATATCAGTCTATGAAATGCGGCATGTCAGGAAGCACCCTCTTGGTAATGATTGACCATAGCTATGGTATATGGTATATGGTATATTTTCACTTTCACTTTTCACATGTCACTTTTCAGTTGAGTTACTTATTAATATATTATTACTGCCAATTTGCACTATACGTATTGTTGTGTATTGTATATACCTACGTATTACTGTAATAATACTGTACATTTATCTTCATTTATCAATACATTTAGATTTCATTTAGAATTATTTTAACTATATTTTTGTTTATAATAGTTTTATTTAGTTAGTTGTTGTTTTGTTTTTTAGCATAGTGTAACACTAGCTTAGTAACTAGACAAGGTATCTATATATATGGGTTTGGGCCAGATCAGAAGAAACCAAGTTCGCCTCGGAAGAGAGATGGTCTGCACAAGAATGAAGCACTGACAAAAGATCTATGTTTTGAAGGTAAGGAAATGTGTTTCTCTTCCCAGTTCTTCCTTACCTTCTTTGGTTTATTTTCTTTCCACAAGTCAGGATAATACACTGTACAATGAATTAAACAAAATGAATGAATATGTACAAAACACCTTGGGTCTGATGCTTAAACCTTCCCTGGTTCCACTACTTTAGTTACTATTTTAATTATATCTACTCACTGTTTTAATTATACCTACTCACTGTTTTAATTATTATCTATATACTATTTTAATTTTTATCTATTTACTGTTTTAATTATTATCTATATACTATTTTAATTATTATCTATATACTATTTTAATTATTATCTATATGCTATTTTAATATTATAACTTAAACTAACTGGATCAGCTAATTCTAGGAACCAGGACTCTTAATCTTTGAAAGAAGACCCTTATATCCAAACCATCTTAAATCAAAAGCTCTGTTAACACAAAAGCAATAAAACAAACAAAACGTAACAACAAAGAACCTGAATCCTATTACAATTTAGTTATCTCTATCCATTTACACACAACGATTTCACTCATTCCATGAATGGTGGTTAAACTCTGTCCATGTGTTCAGGGAACTTGGTGTCCGTGGCCCTTTAACTCAGTTCAGTGATACGAATCCATCCTGGGAAACGTGTCGTTGAGTGCGCTTATCCTACCGCTCTGTAGAAGCCACGCTTTAACTCTGTCCTTGTTCACTTCACAGGTCGTTCTCGTGGGAGGCTCGCCAGCCTGTCCGCCGCCGATGCAGTCCAAAGGAACCAGCAGACGAACAGACGAATCCAGGATCCAAATCAATCCAACACAAAACCCAGCCTTGCAATACAAAACCATAAGTGCATATCAACGTCTCATTCAATAAAGTGCATTTACAACCTGTAAATGGGTTCAACTCTTTTCATTCTGTCATGCATCACATGTCTGTATAGCGGCCCCTCGTGCTTGTGAGGAACAATGTTGCGACATTCCAACTATCGTTATACCGCACATTACACTCAATTATCATGTTAACAACTTTCTAATAGTCACATTTCTCTTGTTTGAGACTCACCAAGGATTTCTCTGATGATAGTTATCATATACCAACGGGACGTCTTAAACATCCACACCTCATGTCATTCCTGACTCGACAAAGGAAAATCTGGTATTAACCGGAGTTCACGGTAAACGTAGGAGGCGGGCCTAACGCTCTGATTGGTCAAATCTCATTTCAATGTTACAGATACGTTTTGGAGTCATTGGAGCTCTAGTAACCAGGGGTTACACACTCCCCCCTCAAAGGTGTGTACGTCCCGTTACACCTACACTGATATCTGGGATCTTGCAGTATGTCTATGAAAGCAGAGCTTATACCCTGGAACAGTGACTGCACCAAAGACACAAAGGGATTCCCTAATTGTGTATAATGCAGTCTATCTGGGGGGGTTCTGTGTCTAGTGGGCTGTATACGTGGGATGTCTTGTTCAATCTCATCTCTTATAGTTCCAACCTCAGTGGCCTCAGGCTGCTGCTCTTGGGGACCTTCATCACTGTTAGACATGTCGGAGGGCACTGGAAGGCCTTCCGCCATTTCACTGGGAGCATCCTCTGGAACTTCACAAAGCCTCTCAAATGAGCATCTCCGCTTTGCCGCTAGCCCCGATGAGGAAGTGCCTCCCTCAGGCTCTGGATCAGCTGGTTTCTCTCTTGCAGTTTCAGTCTCAGGTGGGGTTTCTCCTTCAACCTCAAGTTCAGGTAAACTCTCTTTCCCAGGATCACGTGGAAGGGGGTGCAGCTTCCCCGGAACAACCATAGCTGGCCGTGCTTCCTGCATTGGTTGGTTCCTCTCCCTCTGTACTGGTTCCATGTCTGACAAGGTTCTAGTGTCAACCTCAACTGTTCCTCCATACGGGTAGTAGTAAACACATCCCTCCTCGGAATCAGATGGATCTCTCATGTCTTCAGGTTCTTCATCATCCTCGATGCCTGGGTTTTGTCGCGTTTGAGGCCTACGGATGCCCCTTTTTGGAGCTGGACCTTCCGGTTCAACCACAGGTAGGAACCCACAGGGTAGTAACAAGTCCCGGTGCAGGGTCCGAAGGGGGCCATCTTTGGAGTCTGGCCGGACAGTGTACACAGGAAGATCGCTAGCACGTCGGACCACCACATGCACGCCAGACTCCCACTTGTCGGCCAACTTGTGCTTCCCTTTTATCCGGACATTCCGCACAAGAACACGATCACCTGCTTCCAGGGTTGAGTCCACGACCCTCTTGTCGAATCTGCGCTTGTTGCGGTCAGCCGTCTTTGCCGCATTCCGGGTGGCGATTTTATAACTCTCCTCCAATCGACTTCTCAGATCGTGCACATACTGAGAGTGTGACTTTTGAGGCTTGTTGACAGGTAGGCCGAAAGCCAGATCGATTGGCAGTCGGGGTTGTCGTCCAAACATCAACTCATATGGAGAAAATCCAGTCACATCGTTTCTCGTACAGTTGTACGCGTGCACTAGCGGCTTGACAAAATCCTTCCAGTGAGTCTTGTTCTTGTTTTCCAGGGTTCCCAACATCTGGAGGAGTGTCCTGTTGAAACGTTCCACTGGGTTCCCTCTTGGGTGATATGGTGTGGTTCTAGTTTTCTGGATACCAGCGATGCGGCACAGCTCTTTGATGGTGTGCGACTCGAAGTCTGGCCCTTGGTCACTATGGAGCCTTTCAGGGAACCCATAATGCACGAGGAAGTTGTCCCATAAACACTTTGCCACTGTCTGTGCTTTCTGATTTGGGGTAGGGACAGCAACTGCGTACTTTGTGAAGTGGTCCGTGATCACCAGTACGTCTCTTGTGTTAGTCCGATCAGGCTCTATGGAGAGAAAGTCCATGCAGACCAGCTCCAATGGCCTGCTGGTTGTGATGTTCACCAGAGGGGCTGCTCTCTCCTGCTGAGTTTTCCGGCGAACACAACGTTCACATCTCTTGATTTTCTCTTCCACATCCACAGACATCCTTGGCCAATAAAACCTGGACCTTGCAAGGTCAAGAGTTCGTTCTGCACCTAGGTGACCTAGGTCATCGTGTAGGCTTCTTAGTACAGTAGCCCTTAGGTCTGCGGGGAGCGCCAGCTGGTACACCAGGTCCCCTTGATCTTGTCTCCTTCTGTATAACACCCCATTTCTTATCTCCAACCGATTCCACTCTCTCAACCACAAGCCTATGTCAGGGAGTTCTCTCCTTTGGGTAGGAGGAGGCTTTTCTCCAGTTTGCAGCTGTTCTATGACCGCCCTAAGATCTGGGTCTGCTCTCTGCCGTTCCATCAAGTCCTCTTCCGACAGATGTGGAATTACCGGAAGACCATGCTCATTTTCCCGTTGGAACCCGCTGGGTAGAGCATCGGTGTGCAGGGCTAGGGACTCCACTAAAGCCACAGGCGAGTACGGAGGCCCAAGACTTGCATTCGGTTGATAGACCTGATGTTTCTCACAGATGGCGGTCACTACTTCGGGAAGGACATCGGTGTGCTCCATATCCATCAGATGGTGTAGTGTGAACTGCTTGATCCTATCTCTCTCTTTCTGTGACACTGGGTCATCCATGAGATCACCATTGGGCCGTCGGGAGAGCCCATCTGCATCTTGGTTCTGCCTTCCTGCTCTGTACTGAAGTTTGAAGGAATATGTCGACAGGCTTGACAACCACCTATAACTCATGGCGTCCAGCTTGGCTGATGTCAGGATGTAAGTTAGCGGATTGCTATCAGTTATAGCCGTGAAGTCTGTCCCGTAGAGATAATCACTAAACTTTGCAGTGACAGCCCATTTGAGAGCTAGGAATTCAAGCTTGTGAGCAGGGTACTTGGCTTCGCTCTTAGTCAGCCCTCTGCTCGCAAAAGCTATGGCTCTTTTCTTCCCGTCCTGCTCCTGGTATAACGCTGCGCCCAGTCCAGTGGTACTGGCGTCTGTATGTAATATGTACGGACGTTTTGGGTCAGCGAATCCCAGCACTGGAGCAGAGGTGAGCTTCTCGATCAAGGTCTCAAATGCCTGCTGGCAGGGTGGTGTCCATCTATCGCCGAAAGATCCACCAGGATTGAAGTACTGTTTATCCGGCTCTTTCTTCTTCTTGCTGCTCTTCCGAAGTGGAGGATACCCTGCGGTAAGGTCGTTCAAGGGCTTTGTGATCTTAGCGTAGTCCTGAACGAACCTTCGGTAGTACCCGGAAAACCCAAGGAAGGACCTCAGCTGTTGAAGATTTGTGGGCCTCGGCCAGGTCTCTAGGGCCTCTATCTTTCCGGGATCTGTCTCAACTCCATGTTGGGAGACTATGTGACCCAAGTATTTTACAGATGTTTGGAAAAACTTGCATTTCTCCGGAGACAGCTTCAGCCCGTACTCCTTTAATTGTCGAAGGACGTGTGTTAGTCGAGATTCGTGTTCCTCCAGGGTTTCAGAGAAGACAATGATGTCGTCGATGAACACCAGTGCTTCTTTCCTGTTGAGGTCCCCTATACACTTCTCCATTAGCCTTTGGAACGAACTAGGTGCGTTCGTGATCCCTTGTGGCATTCTGTTGAACTCCCAGAACCCGAGGGGGCACACAAAGGCGGTTTTCTGCTTATCAGCCTCTTCCATCTTGATCTGGTAATAGCCTGACTTCAGATCAAGAACAGAGAACCACTTTGACCCAGTCAGCACAGAGAAAACTCCTTCCAGGTTGGGCAGAGCGTAGGCATCCTTTATGGTCTGAGAATTAAGTTTCCTGAAGTCAATGCACAGGCGCACTGAGTTGTTCTTCTTCCGGACCACAACGATAGGGGATGCGAAAGGAGACTCTGACTCACGAATGATGCCTGCTGCCAGCAGCTCCTGAAGGTGCTTCCGCACTGCGTCCACATCCTGAGGATGGATAGGCCTGGCTCTATGTTTGAAGGGGGTCTCATCACGGAGTTTGATATGATGCTTCACGTCATCAGTGTGGCCGTAGTCAAGATCATTTTGGGCGAACACCTCCGGCATAGAGTTCAACAGCTCTGTTATTCTGTCTTTCCACTCTAATGGCACAGGGGAGTTATCAAAGTCAAATTCCATCTTGGGCCTGACTAGCTCTGTCACTTGGTCAGTAGATTTCCTCAGATTAGCAGAGGGCTCCTTCCCCACCACTCTTTGGATAGAGTGTATCTCAGCTAGCACGGTCCTTGGGGGAATCACTATGTCACTCTGTGTTTCATTCCTGATCAGGACAGGCAAGTGGCAGGGGCGCTTATCTGGCAAGGTGTGCAAGCTGCTAGCTACCAGCAACCCACTGGGCAGGGACGACTCGGATGGTGGCTCTATAATGACCCATTTTTCTGTGTGGCTTCCAGTCACATGGATTAGTCCCTCCAGGACCACCGTGCTGCCAGCTGGTACAACTTCGGGTGTGTTTCCCTTCACCTTCACTCTTCCCAGGTTGCCATTGCATGCCTGTTCCTGTCGTATCTTAAGGGTCTTGAGGACGGCACGGTATCCATAGAATGATGCCTGAGGACTGCCCGCATTTTCCTGTGTATAGCTAGAGTAAAGGGTATCTAGAGAGTTGGTACCAATAAGGATTTGGGGCGTGTTAGTCATATCTGGGACCACTAAGGCTAATGTGGGCACTTCAGTTTCAATTCCCAGAAACTCTTTTGGGAATGTTAAATTCAGCTCTACATACCCAAGGTATGGCACTGCCTGTCCATTTGCTCCCTCCACTTCCAACAAGTCGTTCAATGATTTCATTGGGCGAGTTGACAAGTGACTCTTATAGAGTGACAGGGGAATGGTGGTGACCTGGGATCCGGTGTCTAAGAGACAGTTGATTTCTTTTCCTCCTATTTTGATCAGAGCTGTGCACTTCATGCCTACCAATCCTCTAGGTAGCTTGATGGGAGATAATTTACTTTGAGCACTTTTGCTGATCACTGGTTCAGTTCTTTTAGGGCGCATCTCTTTTCTCTTGGTCCCTGTTTGCCCTCCAACAGAAACCGTCAGCAGTTTAACTGGTCCCATTTAATCTGCCTCTCTTTACACTGGTGCCTCTTTTCTTCAACCAGAGCAGGGTTCGGTTCATCTTCACAGTTTGGAGCAATGTGCCCATCTTCTCCGCAATGGAAACAGTACCAAGGACGGGGCCTGGAAGAAGCAGGGGCCCCACGATATGACTGCTCGGTTGCCTCATGGTCGGTTTTGATCGCCACACCTTTTGATCGTGGATTCCTCCTTATCTGATCGTCTTGCACTCGAAATGCAGTCATCTGAGCTTGGAGCTCGACGACTTGTCTCTTTAGTGCAGTAACCTCAGCTGATTCTGGCGGTTTCTTCTTGGTCGTTGGTTTAGCTGGTGCCTGCATGGCAACGACTTGAGCTTGAAGCTCAGAAACCTGTTCTCTCAGGGTATCAGTTTCAGTGGTGGCGGCCTCTGAGTCTTCCCAGGTGTGAGCAGCTTGACTGTGCACGACCGTTCTAGTCTTGGGAGCAGTGGAAACTTGCCTGTCTAGGCCAAGATGTCTTCTCATGCGATCTTCCTTCGCCGCGTGTCTATCCTCTTCTGTTCTGATAAGAAACACCAGCTCGGCGAACGAAGGCGGCTGTGCTTTCTTCTGTTCCAATTGAAGGTCTCTGATCAGCTCACGATTCCAACAGCCTCTGCAGAATTGCTTCAAGAGACATCGACCTCTTTCCTCCTCCACATTACCACCTCGTCTGATAGCTGTGCTCAGGGTGATTTGTAGTCTATTCAGGTAACTTGAGGGTCTTTCACCAGTGTTTTGAAAGGTGCCCATTAACTTGGCAACCAAGTCGTCTCCATCTTCCACTGACCCATAGACCGAGTCCAGGAGCTCAAGATATTCTGAAGGTGAGGCTCTGGGACCAACCTGTTTGATGACATCGGTGGCAGGGGGCAGTAGACTGTCGGCGATTTTCTGTGTTCTATGCAGGTCAGAGATGGATGGGTCCGTCATCAGGAGTTCAACACTCGCACGCCAGGTGTCATAATCGGGTTCATTATTAGGACGAGGACTTCTCCCAGAGAAGACTCGAAGACGAACAGAGATCTCTTGGTGAGACCTGGCAGCCTCAGTCTTCACGATGTGTTCAACTATTATCTTTTGCACACTAGGAGGGTTAACCGTCGTCATGGAGAGAACTGGTTGGATCATCGCGGAAACATGACCACTCCCTGCTCCTGCTAGGGTTTGGTGTGTTGCAGTTCGCTCGGGTCCCTTGGCTGGGCTTTTAGGTGTGTCATACTCGGGGTTCCACTCAGGGGAAGCGTGCGGGGAACCCACGGTGGTGGTTGCTTCAGCAGCTTCACTCCCTAGGTTCTGGGGCTCAACTATGACGTGATGGTGAAATTCTGAGTTATGGTCATCGATCAGCAAAAGGCGATTTATAGGGCCATGGGATACTAATGTTTCCTCAAGCTCTTTGGGGTTAATCAGCGGAGTGCCATCAACAATGACAGAGTTAGGGATATCTACATGTTCAGCCTTCACTATATCCATTTTAAGGCTTTTAGATTACTATCATCGATTGTCTTTTCCTGTGGTGTGATCACTCTTGTACAAACACAGTCTCTCTCCTGGCTGGCTCGCCAACTTTATGTAACACTAGCTTAGTAACTAGACAAGGTATCTATATATATGGGTTTGGGCCAGATCAGAAGAAACCAAGTTCGCCTCGGAAGAGAGATGGTCTGCACAAGAATGAAGCACTGACAAAAGATCTATGTTTTGAAGGTAAGGAAATGTGTTTCTCTTCCCAGTTCTTCCTTACCTTCTTTGGTTTATTTTCTTTCCACAAGTCAGGATAATACACTGTACAATGAATTAAACAAAATGAATGAATATGTACAAAACACCTTGGGTCTGATGCTTAAACCTTCCCTGGTTCCACTACTTTAGTTACTATTTTAATTATATCTACTCACTGTTTTAATTATACCTACTCACTGTTTTAATTATTATCTATATACTATTTTAATTTTTATCTATTTACTGTTTTAATTATTATCTATATACTATTTTAATTATTATCTATATACTATTTTAATTATTATCTATATGCTATTTTAATATTATAACTTAAACTAACTGGATCAGCTAATTCTAGGAACCAGGACTCTTAATCTTTGAAAGAAGACCCTTATATCCAAACCATCTTAAATCAAAAGCTCTGTTAACACAAAAGCAATAAAACAAACAAAACGTAACAACAAAGAACCTGAATCCTATTACAATTTAGTTATCTCTATCCATTTACACACAACGATTTCACTCATTCCATGAATGGTGGTTAAACTCTGTCCATGTGTTCAGGGAACTTGGTGTCCGTGGCCCTTTAACTCAGTTCAGTGATACGAATCCATCCTGGGAAACGTGTCGTTGAGTGCGCTTATCCTACCGCTCTGTAGAAGCCACGCTTTAACTCTGTCCTTGTTCACTTCACAGGTCGTTCTCGTGGGAGGCTCGCCAGCCTGTCCGCCGCCGATGCAGTCCAAAGGAACCAGCAGACGAACAGACGAATCCAGGATCCAAATCAATCCAACACAAAACCCAGCTGTTAGACCCCAACGAGACCGAGGAACCAAATGTGCCAAAGAACCCAGAAGTAGCGAGACACGGACACTCAAAGCAAAGGAAAAAATGTCTTTACTGTTATCTCCAACATCAAAAACATAAACTGGGCAGGGTTGGACAGGATACTTGGCGAGGTAGGAGCTGGAACAAGCAGTCTCTCGTGATAGTGGTTCACAATAACCAAGCGCCCGACGTCGGTCCTCGGCAGCCTAAAGAAGGGTAGATCCCAGGTGTTAATTAGTCTCAGTAGGCCTGATTATGATGGGCAACACCTGGGATCGATTAGAGCGTGGGGGGAGGCACAACAGTATCCCCCCCCTGAGGGGAGGCACCGGACGACCGCCCCAGAGCCCCCGGGTTCTCCCGATAGAAGTCGTCCAGCAGGGAGGGGTCCACGAGATAGGAAGGGGGTACCCAGCTCCGGTCCTCCGGACCGAAGCCCTCCCAATCCACAAGGTACCGGAAACCCCGCCCCTGGCGGCGGACGGCGAGGAGCTTACGGACCGACCATACCGGATCTCCATCCGCCAGGACCCGGGGAAGCGGAGGAGCTGTAACAGGGGGAGACAAGGGACTGGAGGCCACGGGTTTCAGCTGAGAAACATGAAACACGGGGTGAACCCGGAGAGACGGAGGGAGAACCAAACGCACCGCAGAGGGGTTAATGATTCGATCCACGGTGTAGGGACCAACATAACGGGGATTCAACTTACGAGTCGATGTCTGGGAGGTCTGGAGGGGCAGGTCCCGGGCCAACAGCCAAACCCTCTGACCAGGCTGGTAGACAGGGGCAGGCACCCTCCGCCGGTTCGCGGCAAGCCGGGCCCGCTCCGTGGCCCGGAGTAGTGCGGCCCGGGCGGCCCTCCAAATGCGTCGACACCGGCGGAGGTGGGCCCTGGTGGTCGGGACCGCCACCTCCAGCTCCTGTTGGGGAAACAGCGGGGGCTGGTAGCCCAGGGAACATTGGAACGGGGACATACCAGTAGCGGAGCTCTCCATAGCGTTGAGGGAGTACTCCACCCAGGGCAGGTACTTGGCCCAGGAGGTGGGGTTACTCGAGGTGACGCAACGGAGAGCCGCCTCGACGGCCTGGTTGGCGCGCTCCGCCTGCCCATTGGACTGGGGGTGGTACCCCGAGGATAGGCTGGCCGTGGCCCCAATTCCCTTGCAGAAGGCCTGCCACACCTTGGAGATGAACTGGGGACCGCGGTCGGACACAATGTCAGAGGGGATTCCATGTAGGCGGACCACATGGAGGGTCAGGAGGTCCGCTGTTTCGGCCGCCGAGGGAAGCCCTGGGAGGGAAACAAAATGAACCGCCTTGGAGAAGCGATCGACCACGGTCAGGATGGTGTCACAGCCTTGGGAAACAGGAAGCCCCGTAATAAAGTCCATGGCAATGTGGGACCATGGGCGACTGGGAACGGGGAGGGGGTGCAGGAGACCTGCTGGAGGGCGATGCGAAGCCTTGCTCCGGGCGCAGGTGGTGCAGGCGGCTACAAACCCCCTGACATCCCTCCTGAGAGTGGTCCACCAGAACCTCCGGCTGATGAACTCCGCCGTCCGCCGCTCCCCGGGGTGACAAGCAAAGTGGCTGGAGTGGCCCCACTCCAACACCTGCGGGCGGACAGCAAGAGGCACAAACAACCAGTTACAGGGACCGTTACCTGGGTCTGGCTCGGCCCGCTGGGCCTGTCTCACCAGCGGCTCGATGGCCCAGGTGACTACACCCACCACCCGGGCTGAGGAAAGGATGGTGTCGGGGTTCTCCTTGACGGCAGGACCCTCCCCCGGGGACTGACGGGAGAGGGCGTCAGCTCTGACGTTCTTGGAGCCCGGACGGTAGGTGAGGGTGAAATTGAACCGGCTGAAGAAAAGGGCCCAGCGGGCCTGCCTGGAGTTGAGCCTCTTCGCCGTCCTCATGTAGGCCAGGTTCTTGTGATCCGACCACACAATGAACGGTAGCTCAGCTCCCTCCAACCAGTGTCTCCACTCCTCCAGGGCGGCGTGAACCGCCAACAGTTCCTTGTTGCCCACATCATAGTTCCTCTCAGCGGGTTCGAAACGCCGAGAGTAATAGGCACATGGGTGGACCCTGTGGTCCTCCTCTGACCGCTGTGAGAGAACGGCTCCGATGCCTGTGTCAGACGCATCTACTTCGACGACGTACTGCCTCGCCGGGTCGGGGTGGACGAGAACCGGGGCTGTGGTGAATAAGCTCTTGAGTCGGCGGAAAGCCGATTCCGCCTCAGGTGTCCACACGAATGGTCGAGAGGAGGAGGTGAGGGCGTTGAGGGGGGCAGCCACCTGGCTGAACCCCTTGATGAACCGCCGCACAAAGCCTGCAAAACCCAGGAAGCGCCTGAGCTGCGTGCGGTCAGTAGGGCGTGGCCATTCCTCCACCGCCTTGATCTTGGCGGGGTCTGCACGCATCTGTCCATCCTCCACCACGTTGCCGAGATACGTCACCGAGTTGGTGTGGAAGACGCACTTCTCAGCCTTCACATAGAGCCTGTTCTCCAACAGCCGTTGTAGCACCAGGCGGACGTGCTGGTGGTGTTCCTCCATGGACCTAGAGAAGATCAGGATGTCGTCCAGGTACACCACCACAAAGATGTCTAGCATGTCCCTCAGCACGTCATTCACCAGGCCTTGGAAAACTCCGGGGGCATTGGACAGACCGAACGGCATGACGCGGTACTCATAGTGGCCGAGATGGGTGTTGAAGGCCGTCTTCCACTCGTCACCCTCCCTGATCCTGACCAAGTGGTATGCGTTACGAAGGTCCAACTTGGTGAACACCCGGGCGTGCGTGAGTGGCTCGAAAGTGGAACTAAGAAGTGGCAGGGGGTACCTATTCTTCACCGTGATGTCGTTCAGTGCCCGATAGTCTATACAGGGCCTCAGGCCACCGTCCTTCTTAGCCACGAAGAAGAAGCCCGCTGCGAGGGGCGAAGACGACGGCCTTATAAGGCCTGAGGCTAGGGACTCAGCGATATAGTTGCGCATCGCCTCCCTCTCCGGCTGGGAGATGTTGTAGAGCCGCCTCTTAGGAAGGGCGGCCCCAGGAAGGAGGTCGATGGGACAATCATAAGGCCGGTGAGGGGGGAGTGAGAGGGCTCTGTCCTTACTAAACGCCAGAGAGAGGTCGTGATAAATGTGAGGCACCCCAGTGATATCTGGTGGAGAGGACACAGGCCTGGAACCGCTGGACGGAGACAAGGCGGAACGCAAACAGGTAGCGTGACAAGCTGTACTCCAGCCCAAAACCCGCCCAGATGCCCAGGAGATGTGAGGGTCGTGCCTCTCCAGCCAGGGTCTACCCAACACTAGAGGCGCCGTGGGGGCGTGCAAAACAAAAAAACGAATGGACTCAGAGTGATTTCCCGAAAGAGTGAGTGTGAGAAGGTCAGTAGCGTGCGTAATAGTACCCAAAGAATGCCCATCTATGGCCCGAGGAGAGAGGGTGCGATCTAAAGCCACCAAAGGGACACCCGCCTGTCGGGCTAGAGTTACATCCAGTAGACACTCGTCGGCACCCGAGTCAATGAGGGCGCCAACCGACAAGGTCTCCGTACCCCAGGCTAAGGTGGCCGGAAAAAGACGATTTAACGTACTAAGGGGCGGGGAAAAATATGTTTTGCTCACCCGTATGCCCCTTACTGGCGAGCTTGGTCGTTTGGGCGGGTTGGGCAGGATCTGACATAATGTCCCTCCTTCCCACAGTAGAGGCACTGTTGGTGGGACATCCTGTACTCCTTTTGTCCTGCCGAAAGGTGGGATCGGCCAATCTCCATGGGCTCCCCGGGCCCGGACGTCGACCTGTCAACAGACAGCGCGTGCTGAAAAGGGGGCGTGGCCAAGCCCGCCGCGGACTGTGTGGCGGTCGCCGAGGCAGAGCGACCGGGAGCCGGGCAAAGGAACGAACGCTGGGCTCGGTCCAAACGGCGTTCACGCAGCCGTGTGTCCATTTGGAGTGCCAGTGTGATCAACTCTCTCAGCGTCTCCGGGCTGTCTCGAACGATGAGGTCCTTGACGGCGTCGCTCAAGCCCTTGCGATAGAGACAGAGGAGTGCTCTATCGTCCCAACCACTCTCTATTGCAAGGATCCGGAACTCCACCGTGAAATCGGCCACCGAGCGAGACCCCTGACGGCAAACTAGCAGCCGGCTTGCAGTATCCAGCCCGTCTAATGGATGGTCGAAGACCGCGCAAAACTCTTGCTTGAATAGGGGGTAATCGGTGGCATAACCCCCGTCGCTGTTCACCGCGGCTATCGCCCAGCTGAGAGCTCTGTCGGCAAGGAGGGACATCACAAAAGCAATCCTGGCCCCACCCGAGGAATACTTGGACGGCTGATGTGTGAACAGCAACTCACACTGAGCTATGAACCCCCGGCACTGGTTCAAATCGCCCCCGAACGATCTGGGGCTAACCAAGCTGGGCTCGGCGCAACCGACTGACCCTGCGGGGACATCGGGGCCAGCTGGGACGTAGGACGGACTGGTTCCCGGACCGGAACCTGGATAGGTGCTGACGGCTAACGCGTCCAGAGATCGCTGGATGGACGCTAGGGCTCCGGTCATAGCATCCACCTTGGCGGCGAGACTGGTGACCGTACTGACGGTAGTCTGCGACGTGTTCTCCAGCACCGCAATCTGGGACTGGACCGAGGGAAAAGCCTTTCCCAGTTCGGCCTGCAGTTGGGTAAGCTCGATGGCTTGTTCTGTTACAATCTTGCGTAACTCGGAAGGTGTCCCGTGCCCCGCTTCTGGGTTCCCGGCTTGGCTCATTTTTAGGCTTGGTTATTCTGTTAGACCCCAACGAGACCGAGGAACCAAATGTGCCAAAGAACCCAGAAGTAGCGAGACACGGACACTCAAAGCAAAGGAAAAAATGTCTTTACTGTTATCTCCAACATCAAAAACATAAACTGGGCAGGGTTGGACAGGATACTTGGCGAGGTAGGAGCTGGAACAAGCAGTCTCTCGTGATAGTGGTTCACAATAACCAAGCGCCCGACGTCGGTCCTCGGCAGCCTAAAGAAGGGTAGATCCCAGGTGTTAATTAGTCTCAGTAGGCCTGATTATGATGGGCAACACCTGGGATCGATTAGAGCGTGGGGGGAGGCACAACACCAGCCTTGCAATACAAAACCATAAGTGCATATCAACGTCTCATTCAATAAAGTGCATTTACAACCTGTAAATGGGTTCAACTCTTTTCATTCTGTCATGCATCACATGTCTGTATAGCGGCCCCTCGTGCTTGTGAGGAACAATGTTGCGACATTCCAACTATCGTTATACCGCACATTACACTCAATTATCATGTTAACAACTTTCTAATAGTCACATTTCTCTTGTTTGAGACTCACCAAGGATTTCTCTGATGATAGTTATCATATACCAACGGGACGTCTTAAACATCCACACCTCATGTCATTCCTGACTCGACAAAGGAAAATCTGGTATTAACCGGAGTTCACGGTAAACGTAGGAGGCGGGCCTAACGCTCTGATTGGTCAAATCTCATTTCAATGTTACAGATACGTTTTGGAGTCATTGGAGCTCTAGTAACCAGGGGTTACAATAGGTATTAGTATTTCTGTGTCAACTGTTGCACCTTAATTTCCCTCGGGATTAATAAAGTAATCTGAATCTGAATCTGAATCTGAATCTGAATATGTGTTTGTGTATTATGTATGTGTTTTAATCAGTCACTTTATTGTTCTGGTTATTGTGTGCAGTATTGAGATTCAAGATTCAAGATTTTGATTTGCCATATGCAACAAGTAGAATGGAATGCTTTCTCCCCAATACAGTGTTTCCCAACCCTTGGGTCAGGAGGCCACTTGGGGTCCCCTGCTGTGCATATGAGGTTGCAGGAGATTGCTGACATAAGCTTTAGATATTTGCTCATCCATTTTAGCAAACATTTTTGTTTAAAAGGTCTCATAGATGTTGTGTATGATCAGACTAATGCCTAATGATTCATAGCCATGAGCACACTACTACTAATCACTTTGTGGGTAGTAGAGCAATAGGATTATGTTCACCAGGGCATTGTTATTACAGGTAGTAAAAACTGTTTGTGTGGACGCAGATGTGTAAATGTTGAAGTCGGGGTCTCAGACATTTTCAGAGCTAGAAATGGGGTCATGGGACAAAAAAGGTTGGGAACCACTGACCTACTATGTCTAATGATGTGATGGAGCATAGAAGCAGTGATAAAGTAAACCACATTCAAATTAGAACAATTGGGATATAGGTTTGACCCAAGACAGAAAATCAAAGTGGTCGTAACCTTGTAACAAAGTGATGTCCTATTGTTCCACGTTCTAACCAAAAGCACCAAAGAACTAAACGTTTAAAGCTTAGGATTCTCACACGGTTCACCCTGGGTTTACTGTTTGAATCTGTTTAGTAACCGAGTTACAAAGGATGAAGAATTTCAATATCCAACATCAATGTCAACTATTAGTGGTATGTGGCAGGGGAAACTAGCTAGAAATGCCCTAGCTGGATATAATAGCAATAACTTTAAAGTTGCATACAACAAACTCAAGCCAGTGACTATAATGCTAATGCCGCTTGTGTGTGTGTATTATTAGATTGTAAACTCATAAGCTGACATGATCAATGTTATCATATATTAATGTGCTTAGCATATATATATATATATATATATATACCGTATTGACCCGAATATAAGACGACCCCGATTATAAGACGACCCCTCTTTTTCAACTCATTTTTGGGAAAAAAAAGTTTTTGTTTTTTTTGAAGACCAAATCATTTTTTTATAAAGAAAATAATTTTATTTGAAAATAATGATAACACACATCACACATTGTGTTCAAATTTGCCTAACTTGGCAAACAAAAACAAAACAGGCTAGATAGATTGCAATAAAACAGTAGTGCAATAAAATAGTAGTGCAACGAAACAGAACATCAGTCTATTGGTCACATCACGTCTTCTCATTCAGCTCGTCTTCTACATCGCTGGTTGTTCCTCTCACTCCCGCTATCGTCACTCACGGTGTCTGCTCCCCGTCTCCTCCCACATCACGTCATCCTCGCTGCCATCCATGGCATTTGATACGCAGCATTTCTTAACCCCATTAATGCTTTCTGGGGAAACGTCAGCCCATGCTTGCAAGATCCATTCACAGAGCAAACGTACTGCAGGCTTTTGGATTTTTCCAGACGTGTCAGTGCGTGATTACCAGCCAGGAGCCACTCTGTGGATCTCTTGCGCAGATGAACCTTGAATGGTTTGTTAACGACCACATCCAACACCTGCAGCTGGCTTGTCATTCCGCCCGGTATGATCACTAGGTCACCATTCAACTCTTTCACTTGCTTTTTGACTGGCTCAGTCAAGTGTCCACGGAAAGCATCCAGAATCAACATATTCCTCTTCTTTCTGAGTCCCCCACGCCGTCTGCCCCACACCACCTTGAGCCAGTGTAGTGTATTTGTATACCCTTATTATAATCTACAACACTGTCTTTTGATCCTCTATACATTGCAGTAGGTGGCTACAGCATAATCTGCTGGTGGACCCCAAGGCCCACTAGGACATAGAGATGTGTTGAGATGTTCCAGATGTGTAGGTGTTGGTGTGCCTTCAGGCCCTTATAAGGTGCCTTTAGGGGGTTTTCAACGGTATCCTACGGGATGTAACATGAGTTATAGCCGTAGGGAGTAGTGCCGTGGGGGACGTTTGACCAATAAGAATTAAGTGTTGTACAAGCCACGGAATGTGTGAAAATATATACTGGGTAATAAGGTGTAGTGTATTTTTATACACTGAGTATAAAACTAAAACGTTATCTGTGATATCTGTATACATTGTAAGGACCATGCATGTTGAGGAATGCGACCCCCTGATTGCCAGAGATAAGACCAACAGGCATTAACAAATACGACCCCCTTGGGGGTTTGAGACATAAACTTGTGACGTGACAATGAAGACACCGTGACCAACCAGAGTGCTGGTTGTACCTCTCAGACCAATAGTATTACCGTATTGACCCGAATATAAGACGGGGTTTTTTTCCTACAAAACAATCTGAAAAAGAGGGGTCGTTTTATAATCGGGGTTTGGACTTTTCGATGTACCGTAATTGCACATGTAATTGCACAACAACAGATCGCGCCAAACGAGTATATATATCAGTGGCGGCTCGTCCATAGGGGCGCAGGGGCGCCGCCCCACCTGGTTGAGAGAGGAAAAAACATGTTTAAAATGAATAATAATTACTCATTTTATGTATGTTTGTGTTTAAAATGCACAATAACGTTAATATAGCAAATATAAATCATTGTTGTGCGTGCTATTCTCCCCCCTCGTTTGTCATTGACGTCACTCTCATAGAAATCTGGTACCTACCTCCAAACCTGGGCGCACGGCAGTGCGCCCAGGATCTCCCGTCACTGCGCGCAAGCGGCCAATGAAGATGGATCAAGCAATTAAATGTAGCCTATCAAGGGTCCTAAATACGATCTCTGGGAGCGCATTTCATTGCCCCGAAAAAAGAAACCAGTCACGCATGCGCGACTCAAATTGAGTGGCGCATGCGTGAGCAAATTGAGTGGCGCATGCGTGAATGCGTGAGCAAAGAAAACCAGTCACGCATGCGCAATTCATAGCCTAGTTGAACCTTATTTGTAAAGCCTGTACTGCTCTGCTCTCAGTTCGCGTCTTGCTGTCTGAGGAAAGGTACGTTTTTGTTGTCCCGGTTATAGTTTTACATTTATTTTTATTGTGGACGATGTAAACGTAAAGTAAAGGGGATAAGAAATGTTGGTCTTGCTGTATAAACATGCAGCTTGTGTCATTTGTATGTAAACGGTGTGGATTGGGGTTTTGTAAGTTTATCGTGGACACGTGCTTCCCCAATGCTAGCTACAGGGTCCTCCGTGTGTTTGTCTGCTAATATATGCTGTGGTCGAATGTATTAAGCATTTGTATTCTATTTAATTAGTTAAATTCAGAAGCATTTGTTAATGAGTCAGTTCGCGTCTTGCTGTCTGAGGAGAGGAGATTGAGTGTGTGGGAGAGACCTCATGTTGCAAGTTTATTCTTTTTTTGTTCTGTACAGGACACAGCCATTACACTAGCTACCATGGAGAATTCTGTCAAATCCCTCAAAGCAACACCATTTGAAAGACGAACACTGCAAGAAAAACTCAGAGTGAAAGAGTTTGGACCTCATCAGCCTGACATCAGCATTCAGCAACCAGCAACAGACAGAGGAAGGCTATATATTCGGTCGTTTTCCAGAACCTGGTTTGCTAAGTGGTTCTTGTATAGTTAGTATAGCATAGGTACATAGATTAAACTGTATATTGTATAGTAGTGTAGTGTACATAGGACCCAGTACCTTTTCATTTGTAAGCTTAACATTGTATTGCATTTTATCTCAGGACTTGTATCAGGTCTATTTTATTATCTTCTATTTTGTTCTAATTACCGTATTGACCCGAATATAAGACGACCCCGATTATAAGACGACCCCTCTTTTTCAAGACTCTTTTTTGGAAAAAAATATCTTTTTTTTTTTGAAGACCAAATATTTTTTTTATAAAGAAAATATTTTTTTGGGAAAATAATGATAACGCACATCACACATTGTGTTCAAATTTGCCTAACTTGGCAAACAAAAACAAAACAGGCTAGATAGATTGCAATGAAACAGTAGTGCAATAAAACAGTAGTGCAATCAAATAGTAGAGCAATGAAACAGAACATCAGTCTATTGGTCACATCACGTCTTCTCATTCAGCTCGTCTTCTACATCGCTGGTTGTTCCTCTCACTCCCGCTATCGTCACTCACGGTGTCTGCTCCCCGTCTCCTCCCACATCACGTCATCCTCGCTGCCATCCATGGCATTTGATACGCAACATTTCTTAAACCCATTAATGCTTTCTGGGGAAACGTAAGCCCATGCTTGCAAGATCCATTCACAGAGCAAACGTACTGCAGGCTTTTGGATTTTTCCAGACGGTGTCAGTGCGTGATTAGCAGCCAGGAGCCACTCTGTGGATCTCTTGTGCAGATGAACCTTGAATGGTTTGTTAACGACCACATCCAACACCTGCAGCTGGCTTGTCATTCCGCCCGGTATGATCACTAGGTCACTAGGTTTTGACTGGCTCAGTCAAGTGTCCACTAAGGGCAGGCGCTGGGCTTGTCCTGTGTCGCAATCAGTAGCGTGGCGTGGGGAAAATTTTAGGGGAAGCCAGTTTTTTTGGGTCAATAACGTAACCAGATGAGTGATTACAGCGCCCGGTATCATTTTACACAGTTGTATCATACAGATGCAGGACTTGCACACGCCTGTTATCTAACCGACAGGTCCGCACGCACTCTCCAGCCAAAACTCTCTCGTCTTATTAATTTAAGCATCCCCCCCCCAAATGCATAACCAGCCGCTCAATGCGCAGTGCAGATTCGGTAATGAATAAAAAAGCTTCAATTTCACAGCACAATCTATGTGATTTTTTGATTTACCGTGCCTCTCAATTGCCCGTGACAGGTTGGCAAGGTCGATGAATCCTGAAGTTGCCCAAGGATTGTTCAGGGAGCACGAATCCTTGTCAAAAAGAAGACATGGCCAGCAAAATAGACGCTGAAGTTCAGCGCTTCCAGTTAGCCACTCCGTGCGGACATAATTGTCCTCATTGAACGTCCGATTCGCTCCCTTTTTCCTCTGTGCACACAGCTCGAGTGTGGGCATGGGCCTGTCATCAGATTAAATTTTTAGTTGCTGCTATAGCGGAAGTTTAGTAAAGTTGTTTTTTATTAAGTACGCCAAATCTCCACCCTCCATAATGCTTAATACTATCAAACGGCGAGGATGACAGTTACAGTACTACGTACTGATGTTGATTGGATTTGTGAGTCAAGGGATTCCCTTCAAATCGATCCAATGGGATCAAGGGATCCCATTCCCTTGAGGGGGGATGCCAGCCGTCTCTGGCCTCCCTTGGCATGGGCCCTGACCAATCACAGGTTGGCAGGGGGACATGACGTGGGCCTCATCTGATTGGTCAATCCGGGACAATCCCTCCATTTTTTTTTTCACCAAGGGAAGCTCATTCGGCTGGCCTCCTCAATTTCACCATAATATCTAGGGGGCGCTGTTGTTTCACTCTTTGTAAAATACTCAATGAGAATGGGGGAGAGACGGTCCGGCAGCAACACACAGGCTGTGTGTTGCTGCCGGACCGTCTCTCCTACATTTTTTAAATTAAAATTAAAAAAAAAAAAAATTATTTTAACTTAAACAATGTATTAAAATTATAACTACAATCCGAAAAAACAGGGGAAGCCTGGCTTCCCTTGGCCTCCGGGAGAAAACGCCACTGACTCGCAATGACAGGTGTCTGATGTCTCTGCTTCGTTTATCACCATTGTCTTAAAATTGGCATCGTAACTTCGTCTCTCCTGTTTATTAACTTGCCCTACTTTTGAGCCACTTTTTTCAAGTTGGTCGCGGTGTCTCTCCATTTCTATCTCTCCAGGTAACTGTTTTTATGTACTGTTACTTTAAGACTTTGAGTTACTTTAAGTGTCGCGCGGTGTCTCGGAACAGTCGTTTGGCGCGATCTGTTGTTGCGCAATTACATGTGCAATTACGGTACATCGAAAAGTCTAAACCCCGATTATAAAACGACCCCTCTTTTTCAGATTTTTTTCTTGGAAAAAAAACCCGTCTTATATTCGGGTCAATACGGTACTTTTGCACAATCGAATGTAAGACCATATTTAGGTATTATTTTTGATGGCACACTGGGTAGTCTTTCTAATATAAGACCATATTTTTTTCTTACGTTTATTTTCTACTAGGCACCATATAATAAATGTTCTTTCACCATAAGTTTCAAGTTTGTTTATTATTTGTCACAACAAAATACAGAATACTGATTGATTGTGCTACATACAGTAAAAATAAAGTAAGTAAAAAAAGAAATTAAGCATTAAGTAAAGGAATGTTCAGTCAATATACATATATACAATACAGAGTAGAATGAGTAACGGTGAGGTTTATATTATGTATAGTTTTTTATTTTTAATTAGCCCTCTCGGTCGTTTACATGGTGAAATGGCGCCACCGTCTGGGCAAATCCGGTATTGCACAGCAGATATGATTTCAAATTTTTTTTTTTACCCCTGCGCCCCTCCTACTTCGGATGTCACCGGCCGCCACTGATATATATATATGTATATGTATGTATATATGTATATGTATATGTATATGTATATATATGTATATATATATGTATATGTATATATATATATGTATATATATATGTATATATATGTATGTATATGTATGTATGTATATATATATGTATATATGTATATATATGTATATATGTATATATGTATATATATATCGTTTGTCCACTACTTTTACCTTACTGTACTTTACCTGAACTTATTGTATTTTACCTGAGCACTGGTTCAGTTCTTGGAGACTTGTTAGAAATGAAATGCACTTTTGATTTCTGGTGACGAGTTGTTCTCTTACCTTCCTTTGTTGAAACACACTACTGTAAGTCACTTTGGATTAAAGCGTCCGCTAAATGACTGTAATGTAATGTAATGAAGTACAGATGAGGATAAAGAAAGGAGAGGACATGAGAGGAGAGTTAACATTATAATGAAACATGAAAGTCACTGTACCAAAACACTCCCCATTGGGGAGAATCATAGCAGCCGCTGTGAACTTTGTTCTACTATTGGTCCTCGTCATTATCATACCGAAACTAAAACCAAACACTCTACAATCGAAAGCCTGCTTCTGCTCACGAGAAGAGGAGACAAGTCGACGGTAACAGCATTTTACTTATATATTCTTACTTGAATTGGTTTCCTTGTGGTTGTTTGTTGTTTAGTTTGCCAACTGTAGCCTACGCTAAGCAATAGGACCGATCGACTCGCTCCCTGGAACGCGAGTACACGCGAACGAGTGATGTTTCTACCTACCCTTCATATACACGTATGCTTTCAGTAACACATGCATTAAATACATTTAACATGGAAAATAACAATAGACAGATCCGTTGACGGTTCATAAAAGGAGGACATGTTTTCTCATGTGTAATGGGGGAGGCAGGTAAATGGTAAATGGACATTTATATAGCGCTTTATAAACAGGATAAACAGGAACATATTTTGAAGGCGAAACAGGAACATATTTGGACCTTTTTTAGATTAGATTAGATTCAAATGTATTTTCATTGCACAGCACAAGTACAGTAAAGCGAAAATAAGTTGGCATCTAACTAGAGTGCAAATAAAACAGTATAGTGCAAGGTAATATATAATGTACAGTGGTTAAATAAGATGTAAAAACTAGGTATAAAAACAGGTATAAAATTACTTATAGAGTAGGTATGTATGAGATATGTGCAGATATAGGTATATATACATATATATATACAAGTATCAACAGGTAGTGAGGAGGGATATGCAGTTATATCAACAGTTGTATATATATATATATATATAAAACTACAACTGTAGATATTATTTTGTTGGCTTTACAGGGATAATTGTCCCTGTGGGGACAAAAGCGTGTGACTGTCAGACATGTGTATCTTGATGACCAACAGATGGTAGAAAGAATGCTGAGAACTGTGTGAAGATCATGGCTTCCTGTGGGAAATACTTGCTGTTCTTGACCCTTATCAACATTGCTGTATGTGATTTCGGTAAGTTGGAGTATTTACAATGACAAACTGATTATATGTGTTATTTTATATTTTCATATTTATAATGTATTTATAATACTCTGTTCTAATTTAACCATTTATCTTTGCAGGATTTGTAAATGTTAACTGTAATCCTGGCCATGGACAGTTTGGCCATCAGTCATTATTGGAGTGCATTGTGAGTCTTTCAGAGGAGGCCAAAAGTGTAAAGATCACAAAGGTCTATTGGTATAATGACCAGCTAGGACCAGAGACTCTTTTAATAAATTACGCAAGCAGTGACCACTCATCTCAACCACGCTTCACATTGGCGGAGCCTAATTGGACTGGGACCAACTTAAACGTCTCGATGCTCGTGAACAACACCATGATTACAGACATTGGAAGCTACACCTGCACGGTGCTCACCGTTAGTAGTCGTGCTTCAGCCTCAACCAACCTCAGCGTCTCAGGTGGGCCTGCGCCTATCGCTAGGAAATACATGTTGTGATTTTGTGACAGCGGGTCCGGCCACTTGAAGGACAATGCAAAATCGGAATGTTTATATAATTCTATAATTCAATTTATAAACACATTTTCCTTTTAGCTTTTGAAAGTGAAAGCATCATAGAAGGAAGAAGCTAGAACTGAAAGCAGCTTGTTATCAGTGTGTGGCTTCTGTCTGATGAGAGCAGAAATCCCCTTTTGTACATTTGCTTTTGCTTTAGAGAGAGATTTTACTTTCAGTTACTTGGAGCCTTAACCAAATGCGGATAAAATACTAGCCAAACAGCACTTATCATTGTCACACCAAACGTACTAAATGATGGAAATACACCAATAGGTAAATGCAATGAATTCACCCCCAGGTTATTTTTGTCTGTGCAGCCCCATATAGCACTCCAACCATCGGCAAAACTGATAAAAACAACCAGAAGGCAGTCATGACACTTTCCTGCAACGCTAGCGGCGGTTATCCGAGCGGGGGAATCCATTGGTTTGACGAACACAAAACCGATTGGACAACCAGCTCTAAACAGCACGCTATCAAGACAAAAGATGGACGTTTCAGCCTCACCAGCGAGCTGGACCTGTTATCAGGTTCTATTTACTCCAAGTACACATGTGTGGTCTTCAATAGCAGTAGAGGCAGGGAAGGAGAGGCCCAGTTCAACGTTCCAGCCTCACTCCTTTCAACTAAGCATGAAGGTAACCAATGATTCTCCCTGAGGCCTTCTCTAGTAAAATATTTTTATTTGTTTTGTAACGATATGTTACATATGTTGTTAATGTAATGATAGTAGCAGCTCAAATCTGGGTGAACGGGCATTACCCTTTCCTTTGCTTCATGCTTGTTTTCGACTAATCGTGTTGCGGGAGCTGGGGATCATCTGTAATAAGTGGACAGAAATAGGCTAACAACAGTGAACACAAGCTTGGTCAGCACAAGTAAATATTTCCCAGTGGGAAGACAAGCTAAAATATCCTGTCCGAACACCAACGTTTTTAAAGAAAGTATCGGTAAAGGTTTCAAATTGAATTGTCTCTACCCTAACACCATGTGTAGGACAGATACTATAGATTGACTGTTTAACTTTAAACCCACACTAAAGTGCAGTCATGGGTGGATGTTTCTTTTCTTCTTCAGATGCCATTAATTTCAAATGTCTTATGTGTATATTATGCACACTGGGGATGCATTCTCAGCAAAAAAGGACACGCCATGCACATTAAAAAGATAACATTTTTTTTTTTTTCTTTCCAGAATCTAAAGTGGCATCCAAGATCGTCATCGGTGTGGTCCTCATTGGAGCAGTGGTCATAGGACTGCTGATGGTCAAAATTCTACAAACATACCGTCGACGTAAATACTCCTCTTCTCCTAAAGCATCTAACAGGCTAGCCCAACAGATACCAACTGTGTTCTGCACAACTATCCATGTATAAACTATAAGGGTTGTACCCCGCGGTGTGGCTTGACACGCTCTATTACATCTTAAATTTGAGTTAGATTAGATTAGATTAGAGTTAGACTTCCCCCCCCAAGCCGGGCCGTGTCTTTCCTTGTGCTTCTTTAGCGTCAGAGTTGTATACTTCTGTAGAAACAAATGCAAGTGATGCTGGTATGGTCCTTTGTGTACGAATCCATGCAATACAAAAACCATAGAATATGTTGAATATGTTAGAAACATATGCTTACAGTATGTTTCCTTCTTCACAGGTTCCCATCGTACTTCTGCATCGTACTCCGTTTGTCGGGAAAATGCTAGACAGGATGACGAAAATGACAAGGACCAGGCGGGGTTTCAACAGGTTGAACAGGTGTTTGGTTCCGAGAAGCAGGAGACTCTGGGGTGAACTACTGCCAGGCAGCTAACTGGTTATCCGGTATGTCGGGTATATAATATACAATACATTTCAATACAATATTCCATGGAATGGAATATTGTATTGAAATGTATTGTATCAAAGCGATTGTAGCAGGAACACTGTGTTGAACAATGTGTTTTTCCTACTAGATGGTATCAGTTTGCTGTTTGCTCGTTTGGACCACCTCGATAATTGTTTCTTCTGCTTCTCATGCTTCTCATGTGTTGTTTCTTTGACCCTTGTCGTGGAGTTAGAGCCACCTAGTGGAGGAGGCTATGCACACAGTCTGATTCCCTTCACGGCTTGTAGTGGTAGGAGCACTGGCACACAGTTTGTGCTAGGTGGTATCAGTTTGCTGTTTGCTCGTTTGGACCACCTCGATAATTGTTTCTTCCAGTGTGCGAACTATACCACGGTCTCGGGGGAGCCGGGATTTTTTTTCTTCTTTTGGGGGGGGTGTGTGTAAATGCTGATCCGTGCATTAATAGCAACAGCACAGACATAGGCCTATTATAAAGATCTGTTGCACACGGGGTGGTGCCACAGGTCTACATTTACATGAAACGTCCCGATGGATCATGTTCATGTCAACAGATTTCCCGAGCATGTATGGGCTACGCAAACATCAATCAACTTGATAATAAATAATCCACGGACCACCAATGTAACGTTTGACTGTTTAATTAAATCAACTTAAAATGACTAAAAAACAGGCTACATTGTTTATGGCTGTAGCCTACACAGAGCCGAACACACGCGATAAGAGCAGCCAGCGGCACCAACCATGAACAATATTAATAATACAGCTATAGCACAACACAACCCTCTCACTGCCTGGAGAGACGCGACGCCACACACACAACACAACGATGCACATAGCCCTTCTCTCGTAAGACATGTCAGCAGCAGCAACAATGCCTGGTAAACATGCAGTGCTAACTAAACCAGCTCGTGAGTGAGCGGGTCGTGGGTGGAGCTGCGGGCAGCGTGCAAGCAGGCGACACTTTTTTCATGAATCATAAACTCTAAATATAATTTTATTTCACTTATTTTACACATTTGAAAAAAAAACATGCCCAAATGGAATTTATTTGGTCATCATATCAGTATTTTAGAGAGCTCCCCCCAAATTTCACAAACCATGTTCCCAGGGGAGCTCATGTCACCACTAGGGGAGCTATAGCTCCCCCTGCTCCCCTCCAGTTCGCACCCTGGTTTCTTCTGCTTCTCATGCTTCTCATGTGTTGTTTCTTTGACCCTTGTCGTGGAGTTTTTTTTACAAATGTGATTGACATATTGAAATAAACGTTTGAATTATAATTGAACCACGTCTCGTGTCTTGTGTCAGTCACGAACTTGTGGAG
This sequence comes from Muraenolepis orangiensis, assembly GCA_027704905.1. NCBI lineage: Eukaryota > Metazoa > Chordata > Actinopteri > Gadiformes > Muraenolepididae > Muraenolepis > Muraenolepis orangiensis. Next base: position 2,691,819 of record CM051003.1, on the reverse strand, counting down.
CCTTCTTATTTTCTCAGGTGTAAATTAAATATCTCCTGGGGCGAACTTCCCCAGGTGGCGTTGTCAGGCGTTTTGGTATTTGGGAGGCTCTGCCTTTAAAAACGACCACCCCGCCACACAGTCTTAATTAAATATTTTATGATTCTAAATTCTCTTTTGATTAGTTTGTTACGCACGGGCCTTGTCCGTTTCCCCGGTTGGAGCACAGTTAATGTGTGTATCCGAGGATCGGAAGAATAGAGCGAAGATCTGAAAACAAAACACCTCATCAACACATCATCGGCAGCGCAGCGCGTCACAGTTAACGTCTACCCCGCACACTCACACGGGGCCAGATTGTTCCGGACTACACAGACATGCCAGCGTTCTGATTCCTGTTCCTGTTCCTGTTCCTCTCCCTGTCCCCGATTACGCGTCCGCCTGGTTCCTGCCTGGTTCGTCTGCCCTGCCTGGTTCCCGATCACCTACCTGTCCCCGACTACGTCTCTGCCTGCCTGTGATATTCACAATAAATAACATCTGTCCTTGGTGCCCCGTGTGCTGCATTTGGGTCCAACCCTAACCCGTGACACACCATATATGTAGCTATATCTCTATATATATAGATATATAAATATAGATATCTATAGATATATTGATATATATATCTATATAGATATATAAATCTATATATCTATATAGATATATATATCGAGAGAGAGAGAGAGAGACCCTGGAACCCTAAATTACCCTGAAACCCGAAATTAATACAATTGAAATAAAATGAATAAATCGTATCTGTGTTATTGATCTGTTACATTACAGTTTTACGTTGATTTGTTTGTCTTTCTCGGTCCATGCAGTATGCCAGGGGTACTCAAACTTTTTTTATTAAAGGTCCACTTGTGAATTTTATAAAAGGTCAAAGGTCCGGAACAATGTCAGTAAAGTGCATGACATAAATCAACATCCATAACATATACACACGTATTCCAAAGTACAGTATGGTGGCTTGAACTGGTGGAAGAAATGGTACTGTTTGCCTGTAGCCAATGCCTTGAACCTTGGCACAAGAGGTGTGATTGCCAGGCAAAGGCACTGACCCAAGTGTTAATTTGCGGTATGAGTTTGGAAAATCTTTGTCCAGAAAGGGTCACAGTCCACTTCCTTCAGAGCAACCTTCTCCTGGAGATCTATCAGCTGAAGTTTGCAGAGATGAAACATTTTCCCACAGCAAGATGCTCTGTGCCTCTCTTGAGAATTCTTGAACATTCTTCACCAGAATTGTCGATCCAATACAGAGCAGGACTTGCTTACCCAGACTGAAATCATCAAAACGGTTTTGAAAATGGTTATGCCTCTGTTATATCACTCTTAAGGATCTCTACCTTCCTTGGAAAGAAAGTATTGATTAAGCCAAATGTCAAATACTCACACCCTGCTAAATAAGAGTAATTATTTTAACAAAGTAAACCTCAGTCTGTTTAATTAATTCTGTTTAGTACACTTACCTTTATCAGAAATGCATGCACAAGGCAGCGCTGAAGGGCTGAGGAGGCTCTCAGGTAGTTGACAAGCTTCATAATTGTTTACATGACATATTTTCCAAGATTTGCACACAGCACTGATTGGTAAAGGATGCAGTGGTATGACAGCAGGTCTGGATGGTGGTCTATCAGGTGCTGAACATCTTCTCTCTCCCAGTCATGGCTGGAGCTCCATCAGTTGCAATAGACACCACTGTCTTGAGGTAAATTCCCATTTCATTCAGCATCTGCATGATGGCTTCATAAATGTCCTCTCACCTGGTTTGGCCATGGAGGGTTTTGAGGCCTAATATGTCCTCACAAACGTTCCCTTTGCCTCACTGTAATACCTAACGAAGAAGCATAGCTGGGTGTTGTCGTGCTCTCAGTTGATTCATCAACAGCCAGTGAAATGCACTCTGCATTGTTGATGTCATCTGTCAGCTGTGTCACCTGTGTTTATCAAGTAATTCAGTTCTCCTGGTTGTAGTGGAGTTTTATAAGGGTATCTGCTTAATTTGTTCAGACATCTCTGTTTCTCCTTACTCTCCAAGAAAGCCTGAGTTACTTCAGTCATGCACTCCTTCACTACTTCTGAATCAGAAAAGGGCTTTTTGTGCTTACCCAAAACCCAGGCCACTTGGAGTGAGGCTTCATTTGCTTCTTTCTGTCCTCACCTCTGTGAGGACATTGTAATTGTAATTAGCGTCACAACGCGTCGGACACAAGAAAATATGGATTGATTTGGAGTTCGGTCCGGAGTTTGATAAGCCCTGCAGTACGCATTTGAGTGGTTTTGTGTTAGAACTCAAATGCAACCAATCAGATATTTTTCTGGGTTGCTGGGAAGAATATCCTTCAACCAAAGTATTCTCTGTTCTTGAGCGAATGCTTTGGCCCTTAAACTGAATGAGAGCGTACGTTTGGATTGACAATTTGATCAACCAATCATATATTGGTATGTAGCCAATGGGCGTATTCTTTCAGATTTCCCCACAGTTCCATAGTATGCTAGAAGGTTCACTGGCTCGAGACCACTGGCTCGAGACTAGGGATCTAGCTTAGTGCTACGTTGGTTTTTTTCTACGTAGGTTTTTTACGTCGAAATGGCAACAGGTGAAGATGATGTTGCTGCGGAATTGTTAGTACCCTTTTCAAGACGACCATTCAGTGAAAATATGGACATTATAAAAAAGTTTGAACGATCCCCGTCACCACTGCATCTGTGGAAAGGACATTTTCCGCCCTCAAACGGATACAAATATATGCGAGGAACAGAACAGGACACTCCCGACTCACTGCATTAGCTTCCATAGCTATTGAAAGGCAACTTCTTTTGGATCTGAAAAGCAGTGATCAGCTTTATGACCGGGTTATCGAAACATTCATCCAGAAGGACAGGAGAATGGATTTGGTCTTTAAGTGAACATCATTGGTGAGTGGGACTCATTTGTCTTTGCTGGTTTTGCCACAGTGGTGCATCTCGTTGAGCTGGTTGTTGCATTTTGTTTCCACAAACTTGTTGAATGATTAGTTAATGGCTGTCTTGAATTTGTTAAGCACTGTTGTGCATTTAAATTGAGAGTTTTGTCTTGATCTTTCTTTGCATCGCTTAACGTGAAAAGACTTAATGTAACTAAGAGTTAAAAAACCGAGATCAATAATCACCTAATTTCTCCGGCATATGTCTTGTCATTAGCACTGTAGCTACACCGGTCCAATGAGTTAGGCCACGAAACATACTGATGTCTTCCAAAGTTTATTTATCTCCTCCTCTCTCTCCGTAGACACCGTGTAAAGTACAAAAGTAAACAACATATTCAAAGTTTTCACGAGGCAAAATCTGTCTTCAATATTCACACACATTAATTAAACAAATGAAACACATTTACCGTGTGCGCCTCTTGAACCTTATGTAGTCTATTTGACAGCGGACATTAAACGCGCACTCTCCTCCGCCACCATGTTGCTTCTGACCCACAATGCAATCGCAACGCCTTTAACTGTGGTCTTGTGACTCGCAAATTTACAATTACATTTGTATTAAATTAACATATATAAACTTTCAGTTCCCTAGAGATTATTAACGTTATATTATTAAACAATAATTTTCTCACTTTATAAAATACAATAATATGAACAGATAAGCAAACACAAAAATTAATATTTAAACATACATGCCTTTCAGACCATTACAAGCACTTTCACCTCAAAATTTCTCAACTTAAATCCTACCATTATCAACGTTATGTGACATTAAGTGTTTTCCTCTCTATTGAGCCATGAAGGAAAAGTCTTAACGCAGCTTTATGAGAGGAAAACACTTAATGTAACATAACTTCCGTAATAGTAGGATTGTAGGGTTTTGATATTGTGACAGGTGAAAGTGCTAATGACAAGACATATGCCAGAGACAGATTATTATATTATTATTATTGATCGCTGTTTTGGAACTTTAAATTACGTTAAGCCTTTTCACATTAAGCGTGTTAGACTGTCCCTTTCATCGATAGCCTGTGTGTGGTGGTCTGTTGTGCTGTTACTTCACTACATGGACAGTGCTTCACCAACTACGGCGTCCGTCTGACTAGAACATCCAGATTTTCAAATCCGGGAGGGGGGGGGGTCCAGTTGTGATAAACACGGTTCGCCACTGATATATAGAGGGTTTCCGCTAGGATTTTTTCTTGCCGGTCAAGTGTCCGGAAAGAATTTATTTTACCGGACAAATTCGAAACTTACCGGTCATGTTTCAATAACAGTCTATGTTACAAACGCAACTAAAATGTACACCTAGATTGTCGAAAGAATGAAAACGACCTCAAATCTGTTTGACTATTACAAAACACCTGTAACATCTGTAGCCCGGTTTAACAAAAGGCTGGAAAAAGGATTTACCCTTTAGGCTACTAAGTAACTTTTTACTTTCTCCTTATTTTCATTGCGGCAAAGTCCTCTGTTGCCGAGCTGAAATTAAACGTGTCCAATGTGTCTTTGCAGTTTGCCATCCGCATAAGCCGCGTCACTCTCTCCTCCTCCAGACCACTCCTGCAGTGATGTCTTCACACCATTCTGCAGGGAGAAGCCCCTCTCTGCTGGTCGCTTGACCCGGGCAGAACACAGGCACTTTCAGCCAGTGTAGCCCAGTCAGGGTACAGCTCGCTGAACTCATAAATGACCACTTTGCAAGCTGTTGTAGTGTATTTTTATACCCTAAGTATAAAACTAAAACACTGTCTGTGATACTGTATGCATTGTAAGAGCCATGTGTGTTGGAGCGGCCAACAGGCGACAATAGGGACGCGACCACCCAGAGATTATGTCTACAAGCTTGTGACGTAACAAAGGCACCGTGACCAATAGGAGTAGTAAATATTAGTTTTAGTGACCAATAGGAGTAGTAGATGTTTGTTGTACCGTGACCAATAGGAGTAGTAGATGTTTGTTGTACCGTGACCAATAGGAGTAGTAGATGTTTGTTGTAACGTGACCAATAGGAGTAGTAGATGTTTGTTGTACCGTGACCAATAGGAGTAGTAGATGTTTGTTGTACCGTGACCAATAGGAGTAGTAGATGTTTGTTGTACCGTGACCAATAGGAGTAGTAAATGTTTGTTGTACCGTGACCAATAGGAGTAGTAGATGTTTGTTGTACCGTGACCAATAGGAGTAGTAGATGTTTGTTGTACCGTGACCAATAGGAGTAGTAGTAGTCTGACTGTGTCGGAACCACGCCGACTGACTACTGGGGATCCACAAGGACCTGGGTCCTCTTCTCTTCTCCCTCTACACAACGTCCCTTGGTGCTGTTATCCACTCCCATGACTTATCCTACCACTGCTATGCTGACGACACCCAACTGGTCTTGTCGTTTCCCCCCTCGGACACGCAAGTGGAAACACGCATTGCCGCATGCTTAGCAGACATCTTAAATTGGATGTCGATGCACCACCTAAAGCTCAACCTGGACAAGACTGAGCTAGTGTTCTTCCCAGCAAAGGGCTGTCCTCACCGAGACCTGGCTGTCACCATTGATGATGCTGTGGTGACAGTGGTGATCTACTCGGACCGCAAGGAATCTGGGTGTGACTCTGGACGACCAACTGTCGTTCTCAGCAAACATTGCATCGGTGACACGCTCCTGCAGATTCCTCCTCTACAACATCAGGAGAATTCTGCCTTTTCTCACTGAAAAGGCTGCGCAGGTGCTCATCCAGGCTCTTGTCATCTCCCTGCTGGACTACTGCAACTCCCTCCTTGCTGGCGCCCCGGCATTTTCCATCAGGCCCCTGGAGCTCATTCAGAAAGCTGCAGCTCGCCTGGTGTTCAACTGCCCCAAGTACTCCCACACATCTACCCTCCTTCGGACTCTACACTGGCTACCAGTAGCTACTCACATCCAGTTCAAGACCTTGGTGCTAGCCTACAAGGCAGTAAAAGGTGCTGCTCCATCCTACCTCCAGAAGAAGCCGAGCGAAGGGTTGGGATGTAGGCCTTGACCATTGCAAGGCCTACATCCCAACCCTTCGCTCGGCTTCTTCGGGCCGTCTGCTTGCCCCCTCACTTAAGGGCCTGTGTGGCCGATCTATGCTGTCACGGCTCTTCTTGTGTCTGGTTGTAGGCTATGGTTGTAGGCTATGATTTTCTGCAGACCCCTGCAGAGGAGTAGCATTTTGGAGGATGTCACATAGCTGAAAAAAGAGAAAACAGTAACTCAGAAAATTATGCTTTGTTTTATTATGTGGTATGTGGACAAATAGATAAGTTTATTCTTGTTTAATATTACTGACATTCACATCTAAAATGTTCCTTAATATGTTATTATATAATAATAAATTATATAATAACAACTGTCAAATGTACCTCTCTGAGCTGATTTCCACAGTCACCTGCTCAAAGGGTTCCAAAACAGTCTCCTGTAGTGCCTCCCATTCTTCTTGATCCAGAGCATCAATATGTGCATTGATAAGGGCCAGGGTAGAGATGATTGCATCCTTTGACTCCAGAACCCGTTTCAGCATGTACAATGTAGAATTGTGGCACAGTCTTGCTTGAGCCTCAGCTCAGGCATATCCATTTGGCACTGAGTAGACTTCAACTTCTCTGTTGCTCTTGTGTTCTTATGGAAAAATTCTACTATCCCCTTCACTTTGTCAAGAGTGTCTTCATGACCTTCAGGGCATCTCTTACCATCAGGAGGATGGTATGCATGAGACATGGGTGGTGGGTCCATTTCAAGAGTTTAATAGCTTTGGTTATGTTAGCTGCATTGTCACTAACACAGCAAGCCACTTTATTTTCAATGTCCCACTTTTGTCACTCTTAGCAGTTCCTCTGCCAAGTTTTCGGAAGTGTGTCTGTCGCTAAACTCAAAACAGTCCAGAAGACAGGCCACCGTTTTATAATTTTCTATAAAGTGACATGTAACAGACATGAAAGAGGTGGTGGTTCTTGATGTCCAGCAAACAGTGGTAAGGCAAACTGCTTCCTTAACCCTGGCCTGCAGTGAAGCACATTCTCTATCATACAGTCTCGGAATGATTTTTTTGAGAGAGTGTTTTCCTGCTTGGAGGAACATACATTGGATTGAGAGCCTGTGTGAAGCTTCGGAATCCCCCTCCACAATGGAAAATGGTTGGAAATCACTTGCAATAATTTTGGCCAATTCTTCATCCACTATGTTCTGTCTAGCTGGGGTCATTCATTGCCTTTGATATAAATTGGCTTATTGAGGTCTGTGTAGCTGTTGGTTTTTGGGTACCTGATGCATGGGGGGTAGATCCTGTAGCTGCAGCAACAACAGGTGGAGTAGACCACTGGCAGAAGCAGGCAGTCTGGCCTGCCTTTTTCTTCCAACTGAACTGTTGGATGCACAGTTCTCAAGTGCCTGTGGAGGTTGTTTGTGGACCCTGCTCTATATGAGAGCTTCATGTTGCAAATTCTGCCTTCTGCCTTTGTGTTTGCACAATTGTTAAAATGCAGCCAAATGCTGCTTCTTTTCCTACTTTCACTCATCTTATTTGCGCGACGCAAACTGACACTGTGTGTTCTCCTCTCCCTCTGTTCAGCAATCAGCACTGAGCACACGCCGCCCCTCCCTCCTTATCTATCCTCACGTGATGCACAGCATGCGCGTGACATTCAGTCACTGCATGTACGCGGAGCACCCGTAAACAAATAAATAACGGCTCATTCGCGGGTGCGAGCCGGCTCAAAGAGTGAACGACGGGAGCCGGCTCGCACCCGCGAACAAGCCGGTGGAAAACTCAGCTGAGACAAACTGTGGGCCGTTATCTGTAGTGATGGCGTTAGAACTGCCCCACCAAACAAACAGAGAGGCGAGAAAGTCTGTGACCACCCGAGCCGTTACGGACCCCGTGGCGACCACCTCTGGCCATTTAGAATGGAGGTCGTAGGCCACCAGGAGGAAGTGTTGGTGGTGCGGGACGCCATGGAGCTCCCCACAGATGTCCAGCTGGATGTGCTCCCAAGGCGCGCGCGCAGCAAGCAGGGCCGTGAGAGCCTGATGGTCAGTACGCAACGTAAAATGTCACCCGTACACGTACATGTGCCACCGCTCGCACGCCCAGACGCAGGCCAGTGCCTCCCGCTCCCCCACCGAGTATTTCTGTTCGGCCGAGTTGAGGGGCCGAGAGGCCAACGCCACCGGGCGTTCCGTGCCCCCTTGGATCTGGGACAGCAGCGCCCCTATTGCCGTATTGGACGCGTCACAGGTCACGAACGTGGGGCTCGCCAGGTCAAAGAATGCAAGCACCGGTGTTGAGGTGAGCTGCGTCTTGAGCTGGCGAATAGCGGCAGAGCAGGCCGGGGTCAAGGGAGGTGGTCAAGGAGTACTGGGAAAGGAAACGCAGGTAGTAGGCCGTCATCCCCAGAAACAAAGAGATCTGAGCTGGGCAGGACGGGTCAGGAAGGCGCAGTACCGCCTCTACGTTTGAGTGTAGCAGACTGAGGCCGTCAGTGGTCAGGCGGAACCCTACAAACTCGATGGCTGGAACGGCGAAGGTGCACTTTTCCCCATTTAGCGTGAGGTTGTGACTGGCGAGGACGTCCAGCACCGTCGCCAGGCGTTCGTCATGAACGGCCGGTGTTGCACCATGAACCACTATGTCGTCTAGGAAAACGACCACGCCCGGGATGCCGGCGAAGATGGTGGTCATGATTTTTTGAAAACAGCTGGGGGCCGAGCTGAGGCCGAAGGGCATGCGGGTATAGCAAAACACTCCGACATGCGTCACAAAAGCTGTAAGGCTGCGGCTGTCAGGGTGCAGCGGAACCTGCAGGTAGCCTTGGCAAAGGTCTAGTTTTGTGAACAGGGAAGAGCTGTAGAATTGTGCGGCTAGCTCCTCCACTGTGGGCAGCGGATACCTGTCAGGTATCATGGCCTTGTTCACCGGCCTGAGATCGATGCATGGGCGCAGGCCCCCTGACTTTTTCTTCACCACCACCAGGTTTGAAATCCACGGGGAAGCATCAATGCGCTAAATGATGCCCAAGAGTTTTTGCAGCTCGGCGGTGATGCTGTCGCGCAGGGCGAGAGGCAGGCGGCATATGGGCTGAATCACCGGATGTACCTCAGGCTTGAGGAGGGGCTGGTGGTCAAAGGCGGTGAGGCAGCCCAAACCACTGAACAGAGCAGGCCAGTGCTGTTGCCACGGCGAGCCAACAGACAAGATGGCGGCCCCAGAATTGTCCACCAGGGTGAAACCCAGCTCACAAAACAAATCAAAACCCCTGGTTGGCCAGGGGTTTTGATTTGTCAGGTTGGCCCCCTGGCAAGACACTTGAAAGGTGAATGCAGGGAGAGCCTTAGTCCCGTAACGCACAGCAAAGGTGATCGTGCCCGCCATTCCTATTTTAGAGTGTCCATACCCGTACAGATCCGGCGTTGGTGGTGAGTGTTCGGAGCGGAAAGAGCCGCCGGACCGTGAAAACATTCAGGAGCGACTTGGAGGCCCCCGTATCCAGCAGCAGTGGGAGGCAGACCCCATCCAGCTCCACCATGCAGCACTTTAGCGGTTGGGAGGTGGCGGCCACTGAGTGGATGGTCGTCGGCGTGTGCGGCCCAGGCGTACGTGGAGCTGGGCTGTCGGTTGAGGGAACAGAGCGACAGACCCGTGAAAAATGGTTCTGCCTGCCACATCGTTGCCACCTCTGTCCCTTGGCAGGGCAGTTTGGAGCTCGACTGTGGTGCGATGATGAGCCACAAGGCCACAGGCCCGCTTACCACAGGCCCGCGTGCTGCAAAGTTCACGTCCAAGTAGTCCTCAGGGAAAACCTCCCCGGGAGGCTCCATATTACTCCATACGAAGGAAAAGATCCAGCTTCCCATCACTGCCACCAGTGATGTCAAAGAGCACCTACAAGGCTTGAAGACCCAGCTGCGTAAATACTTTCCCATCCCAGATGTGCAGTGCAGTTGGATAGAAAACCCATTCGCCAGGCACAGTGATGATGAGGCCCCCGAAGCCCTGAGTGCAAAAGAGCAAGACAGTCTTGTGGATCTCTCCTGTGACGACGCATTGAAACTGCTCTTCTCACAGAAGTACCTAACAAACTTCTGGCTTCAAGTTGCTTCTGAGTATCCTGATCTGTCCAACAGAGCTGTGAGATTTCTGATGCCTTTCCCGACGACATACCTCTGTGAGACTGGATTTTCTGCACTCGCGGCATTAAAAACGAAATATAGAAATAAACTGAATGTTGAGCCAGATCTTGGACTGAGATTGTCATCTATTGAGCCGGACATCAAGCATTCGGTGGCTGCCATGCAGCATCAGCCGTCTCATTAGGTGAGTCCACATATTGTTGGCCTACGGTTGGACTGATCCACTGCAGCTTTAAAAAGAAAAGTCATAAGTAAGCGTTATTTTGTTTTGTTGCAATTATTGCTTTTCCTTGTATTTAAATAATTTGCTTCTGGCTGAACCTTCATGCTGCATTTACAGCATCTGTACATATGTTATGTGTTTGTAGGCCTAAAAACCCAAACATCAAAACAAGCCAAAATAAGTGCATTAAATGGCACTTGTTTTGGCTTGTTTTGATGTTTGGGTTTTTTCTGCACCATTATGTGTGATTTACCGCACTACATCTGGTGCGTGTAACATATGTGCAATTGTTATGTATAATAATGTTTCTGAATTAAATGGTTATTAATTTGCCTATTGCAGACAGCCCCTCACTTTTTTGTTTTTCATATCTGTTTGGTACTGATGGCCAGCTCCTTTTCTAATTCAAATAAAAAGCCTCCGTATTGTTTATGGTTGAATGTGGGCCGCGAATTTATTTTAGATTAAGTGAGTTGAAAAAGGTTGGGAACTGCTGCTCTATCACCAATGGGCTACATGCACAAGCACTTCCGCGTTCTACTTAATGCGATTTAATGCTGCTCGATTGTTTCCGGTTCAATAACGGCGACATTCTTCACCCGGTGTTTAAAAGAGCTCCCAAAGTTGAACATCACCGATGTTCACCGGATTTGTAGGACGAACAAAACCCCAACAAGCAAGTTGGATAAAGGTTGTCAATTGTATGCGGCGTCGTACATACACAACTAGGAAGGTAAGAAAACGATTGTTAACTGACTGACGCTAATGACGATGTAACGCTAACGACATTTATCTGTTGTTTGATTCAGTGTCCAATAAAGACAGGCTGTCAGGGCAGGTGGTGAGAGCCTTGTGCTACAGGACAATGAGGAAGAGTGAGACACCACAGTTTAAGTGGAGACAGGAAGCTGTGTAACGTTGTTCATCCTTGTTCATTGGAGCATTATAGCTCAGTTTATTCCTAAAGACTCGCCAACTGGAATGTTTGCCTGTCTCCCTGCACATTGGTCAGATAATTTGATCAAGTTAAGGATAAGGTGGAAACGTGTTTGGGTGATCAGAAACATATTTACATAAGTTAACTCGGGTGACAGTATAGCTCAGGAGGTAGAGCGGTCACCTCACAACCGGAAGGTTGCTAGTTCGATCTAGCAAAAAAAACTGTCGAGGTGTCCTTGAGCAAGACACCCTAACCCTAACTGCTCCCTGGGCGCTGTATAAATAGCTGACCGCTGCTCCTAATACTAGGATGGGTTAAATGCAGAGGAATTATTTTGCTGTACTGTAATTGTGCTGTACACTGACAAATTTGAATAATTATTATTATTATGTTTGTTTGAGTAGGGAGAGAGTGTAAAGCTAAGCGTTTAGGTGGGTATGCATCATCTAGGAGCTGGTTCAGGAACAATAACAATAACTGTTCTACTCATAATAACCTACTTGCTCTTTTCCATGAAGCAGAGGGTATATTTCGAATTGTTTTCTTCTCAGATTATGCTTTGTGATTCATCGCCAGTGGTGTTGACGCACAAACGAATACACATGGATCCACAAGTGAAAAGATCAATTAGAGAAAAAGCTGACCATTTATTTGTCTACATATACATGCCAAGATACCTGTCTTTGAGAAATGAACATGAGCAAAATCCAGGTTCTTCAATGAAAGATTGGAATGACAAAATGTTATAAAATATTTGATTACATTCATTTTTCAATCATTTTTTTAGCCAATATGTTACAATAGTTCAATATGATGTATGTACAAAATGTTACAATGTTCATTTTTACAAAGCTATACAAATGACTTTACATTCAACAGTTGTTGATAATGTTTGTGTGCATAAGATTTACAGAATGTTTAACAAAATGATCGGCCACTGGAATAAACAAAATTCACTCAATTCAATTACAAAAACCTGGTGTTGAACCAATGCTTTACTTAACCATGACTTAACTAATGCCTTGTTTTGGTAGTTTGACAACAGGCATGCCACTGTAAACATCTGCCAATAAGCCTTTTCATGGTGCAGTGAGATTTTTAGGTGGAGTACATCTCACTTTGCACGAGTGGTGAGGATGGTGTCTGACAGTTGAGCTCAGTGCAGTCCAAGATGACCTGGGTGTCTGGGAAATATCTGAATTCCTCAGGGAGGTAAGCTTGCACTTCTGCAGGTGTGAGCCAGATGCATTGAGACCCCAGTGCAGTGGCTAGAAAACGTGTCCATGTTGCAATAATGCGGCTCACTGTGGACTGGTGTATGTTGAATCGATGCTCCGGGTCCCGCTCCTTCAAACCAACCGACAGGAAGACGAGGAAAAGAAAGAACTCGTAGATTGGCTGGAGCAGCTGTCTCTGGAAGGTTAAAAAAAAAAAAAGGTTACTGCTTTAAGTTATAAACTCGTAAGGCTGTGCTCTTGTTTGGCTAAATGTTTTATAATGGTTATGTGTACCATACCATGGGGAAAAACTGAGTTGCTGTAGTGCACTGGTGTATTTAAAGGGGGCTGAGTCCTTTAGTGTAGCCTTCTGTAAATGCAATGGCATCCCACCCTCTGTTACTACAAAGCAGCTCAGACCATAACCTAAAGTTGATGGACGTGCTCTGGAGGCTCTTGGCTCTGGAGAACCGAACCATTTAGTCAATTGAAGGCTCAATCAAACCTCAAAACGCCATCAGGTGGTCAGCTTGGAAATGTATTTACAAAAAGACACATACATCATGTCAGTCATTAATTAACAAAGTAAATACAATCATACACGGTCACCAAAATACTGTTAGCTGTAACAACTAAGCCAATGTCTCATCTCGTATGCATGACAGGCTGCAGCGGTCACGCAGTAGGCACATTAACTTTGTTTTATTAAGACTTACGATAGGATTCTTTATAGTTTAACTGATGTTTACTTTGGTCGATGTCAAACAGTTAGCTGAATAGCACAACTTGGGTCTAACGTTACCTGGTATAGAATCGGATGTCCACGTCGGGTTCTTCTCAGGTCAGGATGGGCTAGAAAGCCATGGAAACTGTAAACACACGGTGTTAGTTTGGAGTATGCTATGGGATTCAATGGAATTATAACCTTGAAATTGGGAATACAGTTGTGAACAGGCCTCGGGAAATCTACGAGATTATTCTCCTCGATATAGTCCCAAACTTTGTGTCGAATATCCGCTTTTGTGGCCCCTAGAAATCAACGGGACCGAAGAAGCACAACACCCCCTCCATCAGGGCAGCCCCTTGGTACCTGTGGATTATTGGTACTTTACCGTCACGCACTATCATACGATCATAACACAAGTGGAACACTAATACATTTATGTTTTACAGCATATTAAACAACAATGCAATTGGTAAGTATTTAATGCAATTCATCCTTCTATGTATAAATATAATGTATAAAACACTTCTTAATCTGTAGGAATACTTTGCTGTAAATTTGAATTTGCTGTGATTTGCTGTTGCAAATTAAACACACACACACACGCACACACACTTTTCTGTTGTTCTGGTTCTATATTTATTGCAAGTCCCGAGTGCACATAAAATTCATACAAAATTAATACATATAATAATGAATACTATAATAACTATAGATAGCAGAGAGAAATCGTTTTTAAGGTCTTTAATAGTTTTAAGGTCATTTAGTGCGTGAGACTAGACCTGCCGGGCCCTGTCCCAGAGTCTGCCCAGCTCGACCGCTCTCTAGGGCGGTGAAGCCGAGCTCCTCCACAGGAATACCAAACGCTATCAGCTTGGCCTCGTAGGTCTTCAGCAGGTCGTTGTGGGCCTGGACACAAAAGGGATTGTATTCAGAATGTGATAATCAATCATAATAATCTGTTGATAATCAGAGTATTGACGGCTTGAAGGCTCACCTTGCAAGTTCGGGCCAATTTGTACTGCAAATCCTTGATGCCGATATTCTTAGAGTCCAATACTTCCTACGGGCAGACACGTGGGTAGTAGGCATCAAGAATATCACAAAAAAACCAAACCAAACAAGGAACTCTTAATATAAACATTTCTATTTACACTGTTCTGCATTGATGATAAATACAACTTTCGCATAACAGGCAAAGGAGCTGGAGCCTGGGCCTTTGCAAATCTACAGTTTACAGATGTGTTGTAAAACACTGGCAGTACACATGTACCTCAATGCCAGTTTACAGAGTTGAACACCCTTTCCTTTATGGCTTCAGATGTACCTCAACTTTGCGTGTGACAATGCCCAGGGCCGTTTGGTCCATGTTGGTGGCAGAGAGCACTTCATTGAGCTGGGCCTCCTTCTTCTCCAAGCTGTCTGTCAGGGTGTCCAGCTTCCGCTCCAGGAGCAGGTTCTTAAAGCCGCTCTTCTGCTGCACCTCCTGGATGGCCTGGGTGAACTTGTTGTATAGCTCATCCCGCTCTGCCTGGATCTACACGACATAACACACACGCGCACACGCACACGCACACACACAGAGAGAGACAGTCAGTCAGTCAGACAGTAGGGACTGACTGACTGAGGGCTAAGGAACTGGAAGGTCGCAGTTCAAGTAGCCAAAACCCCTGGGCACTGCCGAGGTGCCCTTGAGCAAGGCACTGGACCCCTACACTGCTCCCCAGCTTTATATAAAAAACAAAGCTGCCCACTGCTCCTAATACTAGGATGGGTTAAATGCAGAGAAACAAATGTCACTGTGTACAGTACATGTATGTGACCAATAAAGAGGATTGAATCCTCCATAATTAGACTTGGACACTTTCCCACATCAGTATCTGTGAGGTCACTCCTTAAAATAGAGCCGAGCCTATAATTGAAACACTGTTAGAAAACAGTCTCTCACATTCACACATTCTTTATGTAAGCTAATTAATAAAAGTGGGTAAAAGTAGAAGAAGTGTGGTGTTTTACCTTGGTAAACCTCTGTTCCAGCACCTCATGCTCCCATTTCAGAGCTTTCATTTCCTGTTCTCCCACCTTCAAACGTGCTTTGGCACCCTGTCAAGAGTTTGACACACTTGATTTAACCACTGGTTGTCACAGATAAGACACAACACAACACCAGCCAATGGATACAAGGATACCAACACAACACAACACAAAACACTTCAAATCAAACATCCATGGCCAATTCCATGGAGGACCCCGGTCTCTCTGAATGAACTGACTGGTGTAATATGAAGGGCCGCTTGTTCAGTGTTAAAAACAACAACATACCGCCAGTAAGGCCTTGTCCTTCTCATAGTGCGCCAGCTGCTTCTGGAGCTCCGCCACATCTGCTGTAACCCTCTGCAGGGGCTCGATCAGCCGCTTGTTCTGTAACATCACGTCGGCCATGTTCTTCTCAGTCTTCTCTTCTTTCCTCTTCATCTCTTCTGCTTGTTCCTAGGAAACGTATGTAAAATATTCACACATTACACTACACACCACGCAATTAGTGGTGTGTAATGTAATGTGTCGTCTTGACTTGAACCACACACGCAATTTGGCTGCACGTCTTTGATCTACAATTTACTTTGCTGTCCTTTTTTTGTTCATTTTTATTTTTATTGTATATATTACTTTTTTTTGGTATTGTTTTTTTAGATGTTTACTGTGGGAGGGAATGGGGAGCAAGCATTCCAATGTACTTGTTGCAAATGGCAAATCAATATCTTGTATCTTGTATTTAGTATTTTGTTTATCCAAAGTGACAGGGAATTGCAGACGCATCCTTATTAGGAAGCAGGTTAGGCATGGCTCCAGGTATATCATATATTTTAGCTGGGAGTAGTCTACTACAGTATCCCCTCATAGCCCATATCATAGCTCTTACCTTCAGGGTCTTGATGTTAGCCAACTGGTTGCATGTGTTGTCACTGTGAAAGTTGTTAATCTCACAGATGTTCTTCTTGTGATCCTTTATGAGCACTGAGATGTGGTCATTCCTGCGAGCTTCCACCTCGTGGATTTCCCTTTTCCTCCGGTGGTCCAGCTCCTGTCGCAGTGCTTGCATTTTCATCTCACCACTCGCCACCACTTCTGCTCACGGAGTACAAAGAGAAAACAACAACTTAAGGTTTCCTCCTTGAGGAGGTACATAATACATTTAGAAAATGTTCAAACTGCTTGTTAAGAACACATTTGATAAAAAACGCTTGTCAATTACCTTTGACTTGACGCACATAATCATTTATAACTTCAGTCAGTTCTTCGTCATGTTTCTGTTGAGATAAAATATTATTATTATTGATTTGATATATATTTATATATATATATATATATATATTTATATATATATATATATATATATATATAAAATATGTTTTGGTTTGATTTCTGCACGGAACTGGGATGGGGATGGGAAGGCAGGATGGCTAGAGGTAGAGCGGTCGCCTCACAACCCGAAGGTTGCTGGTTCGGTCCTCCTAGCAAAAACCTGTCGGTGTCCTTGAGCAAGACACCCTGACCCTAACTCGCTCTAGAGGCAGGTGGGATTCAGTAACCCTCTCCTCGAAATAGCTGGCTCGACGATTGGGCCGGATTGGGCTCCCTCATACCATGGAGGATATGTACTGAAGGGCCTTATAAGGAAACATATGCTTATGGCTCACCAGTTTAAGGTCTCTGATGTAGCTCTGGTTGGAGAATTCCTGCTCCTTGAGTTCAACCTTGAGAGCACGCACACGATTGAGGAGCTCCGAGCCTCCGTGCTCACTCTGCATCCGTTTGGTGGACTCCACGCCTTCGGCCTTCAGCTCAGAGATGGAGTGCTGGTGTTCATACAGCAGGTGTTTCAACTTCTGCTTGTGCACCTGATTCAACACAATTGGGGGATTGTAGCATTTGTACATATGCGTGTATAAGAAGAAGATATAAGATTTTGTTTTGCCATATGCACAATGGAATGCTTACTCCCCATTCCCTCCCCGCAGTATGAATTCCTAAAACACAATACTGTAAAAAAATACTATACACATAAAAAATAAACATAACTAGAACAATAAGTGTGTGTGTGTGTGTCACAACAGTCACCTTGAGCTCTACTTGATGACGCTCCTCAGCTTCCTCCTTTTCCCTATCCCTGTTCCGGAGTTCAGCCTTTCTCTCCTCAAGGTCTCTCTTGGTAATTTCCCAGAAGCTGAAGACCTTGTCCTTCTCCAGTTGGAAGTAGTTTCTTTCCTCCCTTTCTCGGTCCAGCTCCTCTCGAAGGCGCACAATGTGCCCCTCCAGCTGCCATTAGAAAATAAGAAAATAATTATCCTGTGTGTGGGGTTATATTTCAAGATCACTATCGTGATATAGTAGCATTGGGAATATCATGGGAATGAGAAGGGAGTTTCTCTCAATTACAATAACATTAATTTGTTTTTAACGATGAAGTTGGGATATATATATCTATATATATCTATATCTATATATAGAGAGGACGGCCCATTCCCCAACCTGCTCCTTGGACATCTCCTCTGGGGACCGGCCATCAATAACGGTGGTCGCCTTTCCTTTGGTCGCCTTCTTGCTTGCTGGTGTTTTCGGAGGCTGGTAAGAAAACACAGAAATAAAGATATCTTATGTTAGGGTTCGACGATCGCTCGTTTCGATGAGCATCTTGTTGAATGCTTCGGGATACAGTTTGCTTGTTGTTGCAGTCTATTGCGTCACTGACATGCGTGTAACTTACATTCCTGTCACACAATTCAGTATTGAGTATTCACAAGTATCCACATCGCCTGGGTTTTGCGGTTAGCTGCGGACTTAGTTTCAATCAGTCGGCTAAGATAAAGCGATTAAACAAAATTCACTCACCATGGCCAAAATGTTGCGTAAACGAAGAAGGACAGCTTTGGCTTTGGCTGCAGAAGTGGGAACAGAAGAAGTTAAACATTCTAATAATAATAATTATTATTATTATTAAGTTAAAAAGAAATTCACTAATGGTCGTTTTTTTTGTTCTTAATGCCACCACTAGGGCAGTCTTTAGTCGACTAATATAAGAGTGTGGTGTAAATCCAAAAAATGCATGTGTATTTCATTTATGAATAATACTGTTCCCCGTGGAGGAGCTTACATGAAGATACGACGAGGGTTGTTCTTTATTACTGCTCTGTATCTCACACAGGTAACAACTAAAGGGCCAGAGGCATCACCACAGCACGACTACTAGAAGAACCAAACCGACACTCTCACCAGCGGTGGCAAACACACACACACGCACACAAACCCACATATGTTCTGTAACACCACAAAACAACAGAACAAACGAAAACACAACCAGAAAACCCTTCGAAATTAAAGAGTGTTTAAATTATTTAAATTAAAGTGTTTAAATTAAAGAGTGTTTTTATTACAGCGTCAATGTCCCGCATTGCACCCTGGGAGTCGAAAAGCTACAGAAGAAGAGCCGTCACGTGACCGGAAAGGAAATACGAAGTGAGGTGGTCAAACTACGTACTTGGAAAACAACAAGTCACTGGTGTGCGTTTTCGCACACCGAATACGTTTACATTAATCGATGGTTATCAGATGCTGCCACATGTTAAGAGTCAACTTACTAAAAAAGAAGAGTCGGACTGACTAAAGATGTTAGAATGATGATGAACTGTATGGCTTTGGCTGCAGAAGTGGGAACAGACGAAGTTAAACATTCTAATAATAATAATAATAATAATTATTATTATTATTATTATTATTAATAAGTTAAACATTTTTTCACTAATGGTCGTTTTTTTGTTCTTAATACCACCACTAGGGCAGTCTTTAGTCGACTAATATAAGAGTGTGGTGTAAATCCAAAAAATGCATGTGTATTTCATTTATGAATAATACTGTTCCCCGTGGAGGATAGTGATGTTTTTTTTTTACGGGTGCTGCGCGTACACGCAGTGACTGAATGTCACGCGCATGCTGTGCATCACGTGAGGATAGACAAGGGGGAGGGGCGGCGTGTGCTCAGTGCTGATTGCTAACAGAGGGAGAGGAGAACACGCGGGGAAGTGTCAGTTTGCGTCGCGCTAATAACATGAGTCAAAGTCGGAAAAGAAGCAGCATTTGGCTGCATTTTAGCAATTGTACAAACACAAAGGCGGAATACAGAATCTGCAGCATGAAGCTCTCATATAGAGCAGGGTCCACAAACAACCTCCACAGGCACTTGAGAACTGTGCATCCAACAGTTCAGTTGGAAGAAAAAAGGCAGGCCAGACTGCCTGCTTCTGCCAGTGTGTCTACTCCACCTGTTGTTGCTGCAGCTACAGGATCTACCCCCCATGCACCAGGTACCCAACAACCAACAGCTACACAGACCTCAATAAGCCAATTCATATCAAAGGCAATGACCCCAGCTAGACGGAACATAGTGGATGAAGAATTGGCAAAAATGATTGCAAGTGATTTCCAACCATTTTCCATTGTGGAGGACAAGGGATTCCGAAGCTTCACACAGGCTCTCAATCCAACATATGTTCCTCCAAGCAGGAAAACACTCTCTCAAAAAATAATTCCGCGACTGTACGATAGAGAGCGTGCTTCACTGCAGGCCAGGGTTAAGGAAGCTACTGCAGTTTGCCTTACCACTGATTGCTGGACAGCAAGAACCACCACCTCTTTCATGTCTGTTACATGTCACTTTATTGAAAATTATAAAACAGTGGCCTGTCTTCTGGACTGTTTTGAGTTTAGTGACACACTTCAGAAAACTTGGCAGAGGAACTGCTAAGAGTGACAAAAGAGTGGGACATTGACAATAAAGTGGCTTGCTGTGTTAGTGACAATGCAGCTAACATAACTAAAGCCATTAAACTTTTGAAATGGACCCACCACCCATGTCTCACGCATACCATCAACCTGATGGTAAGAGATGCCCTGAAGGTCATGAAGACCACTCTTGACAAAGTGAAGGGGATGGTAGAATTCTTCCATAAGAGCACAAGAGCAACAGAGAAGTTGAAGTCTACTCAGCGCCAAATGGATATGCCTGAGCTGAGGCTCAAGCAAGACTGTGCCACAAGGTGGAATTCTACATTGTACATGCTGAAACGGGTTCTGGAGTCAAAGGATGCAATCATTTCTACCCTGGCCCTTATCAATGCACATATTGATGCTCTGGATCAAGAGGAATGGGAGGCACTACAGGAGACCTGCACTGTTTTGGAACCCTTTGAGCAGGTCACTGTGGAAATCAGCTCAGAGAGGTACAGTTGACAGTTATTATTATATTATTTATTATTATATAATAACATATTAAGGAACATTTTAGATGTGAATGTCAGTAATATTAAACTTTGAATAAACTTCGTCCATATACCACATAATAAAACAAAGCATCATTTTCTGAGTTACTGTTTTCTCTTTTTTCAGCTATGTGACATCCTCCAAAATGCTACTCCTCTGCAGGGGTCTGCAGAAAATCACAGCCTACAACCAGACACAAGTGACCAAGAGGAAAGTGACGGAGTTGGTGACTGCTCTCTCAACATCGATGGACAGAAAGTTCCACAGAATGGAATACAACACTGTCCTCTCAGAGTCTACTGTACTGGATCCAAGGTTCAAAAGGCTGGCCTTTAATGATAACTTTGCTGTTGATGAGGCTCTTCAGAGAGTAACAGCAGCAGCAGCAGCTCGATGCGACCTCAGCAGCCAGCCAGCTCAACCACCAGGAGGCCAAGAGGGAGAAGAGGGAGCAAAGGCACCAGAAGTGGAGCCACAAATGTCTGCTGTTTGGAGGCTCTTTGATGCAAGAGCAACAGAAGACGTTGCAAGAAGGAATCCCTCAGCAGATGCTATGCTGGAAGTAAGGTCCTATCTGGAGGAGCCTCTTACCCCAAGAACCGCAGACCCGCTGAGCTGGTGGGAGTCCAAGGCTTCAGTGTACCCACGACTTGTGAAGGTCATGACACGGCGACTGTGCATTGTAGCCACGTCAGTCCCCTCAGAAAGGATCTTTTCTAAAACAGGGCAGATAATAACCGAGAGAAGAAACCGGATCAACCCTCTAAGCTGAGGCACTTGGTCTTCCTCAATGCCAATCTGCCCTGAAAATAAAAATTAAATGTTAGTTTGATAGTTTAAGTTTAAACCACAGTGACGGTGGTAAGTTCATTATAGACTGTTTTATACTGCTGTTTTGCACATTACATTTATTTTTATTATGTTTTTTTTATGATAGAGACTGTTATTTGCTGCTGTTTTGAGCATTGCAATATATTTATTTTCATTGTTATTTATTTATGATCTTTTTTAAGATTTTATGTCAGCTGTTGCTGTCTTTTGTTCTATAGTTTATACTGCTGTTTTGTTAGGGCTTTTGGTTTAAATAAAAATGTAAAATATACAAAAATACAGTAGCAGTAGCAATTGGCCACAGCAAATAATTTATATTAAAATTTTAATTTTTACTTTTGAATACTTCAGTACAAAGGATGTATTGAATAATTTAAGTGATATGTGTACACATATAAATAATTAGTCAAAATAGGGCTAAATTTGATTGAATTATAAAAGGTATGTGGTCAAATAGAAGAGCCGTTTGGGAGCCGAAAGAGCCGGCTCTTCTTGGTGAGCCGAGCCAAATGAGCCGGCTCACTCAAAAGAGCCGGAATTCCCATCACTAGTGGAGGAGCTTACATGAAGATACGAGGGTTGTTCTTTATTACTGCTCTGTATCTCACACCGGTAACAACTAAAGGGCTAGAGGCATCACCACAGCACCACTACTAGAAGAACCAAACCGACACTCTCACCAGCGGTGGCAAACACACACACAAACCCACATATATTCTGTAACACCACAAAACAACAGAACAAACGAAAACACAACCAGAAAACCCTTCGAAATTAAAGAGTGTTTAAATTATTTAAATTAAAGAGTGTTTTTATTACAGCGTCAATGTCCCGCATTGCACCCTGGGAGTCGAAACGCCACAGAAGAAGAAGAGCCGTCACGTGACCGGAAAGGAAATACGAAGTGAGGCGGTCAAACTACGTACTTGGAAAACAACAAGTCACTGGTGTGCGTTTTCGCACACCGAATACGTTTACATTAATCGATGGTTATCAGATGCTGCCACATGTTAAGAGTCAACTTACTAAAAAAGAAGAGTCGGACTGACTAAAGATGTTAGAATGATAGCATAGTGGTAGCATTAGCAGTTACAACCGAAATAAATCTGTCGCGACTGGACGGGAGCATCTCATGGACGACTCGGATCAGGATTTCGATATCTCTGCGAAATTGTTGCGAAAACGAGTCCGCAGGAAGGCAGAATGTCCTCCTGCTTTGTTGTCAAGGAAGGCAGAGTCACCGTCGGACGACTGTGACCCAAACGCCGCCGCTGATCCCGGGAAGAAGAAGCGAAAAAAGAAGCATCTTAATTCGTCCGAGTCCCCGAGTCCCCCAAGAGCCGATTGGGCTTCAACAACAACAACAACACGTCGACCAGAGCCGCACACCGTGGTGGTCGGGGAAAATGCGAGAGATGGTGGCCCACCCGGGCCCACGGGTCCAGACGAGGCGGCGACGGACACTGTTGTTGATGATGAGGATGGAGGCCAGCGTGCCCGTAAAGACCAAGTGCTGTGGCGGATGCAGCAGTTCAAAAGAGTCGCCCCACAGTCGCTGGTCCACCACGGTGGCACCGTCCTCCGGTCACCGACGACAACCAAAGGTCGGCAGACGCCAAACGGGCCAGACACGGGATTATTATGACTAACAATGAAGTCGACGACTTAATGATCGGGTGATGCATGGCTCAGTGTTGTTTCTGTTCATACCGTATGTTGTACTGCCTTCATCTCATATGTTGTAGGACCTTCGTCGTATATGTTGTAGAACCTTCATCTTACATGTTGTACTGCCTTAATTTCTATGTTGTAGAACCTTTATCTCATATGTTGTAGAACCTTCATCTCATATGTTGTAGGACCATCGTCGTATATGTTGTAGAACCTTCATCTTACTTGTTGTACTGCCTTAATTTATATGTTGTACTGCCTTAATTTATATGTTGTAGAACCTTCATCTTATATGTTGTAGAACCTTCATCTTATATGTTGTACTGCTTTAATTTATGTGTTGTAGAACCTTCATCTTATATGTTGTAGAACCTTCATCTTATATGTTGTAGAATCTTCATCTTATGTTGTACTGCTTTAATTTATATGTTGTAGAACCTTCATCTTATATTTTGTAGAACCTTCATTTATATGTTGTACTGCATTAATTTATATGTTGTAGAACCTTCATCTTATATGTTGTAATGCCTTTGTCGTATATGTTGTAGAACCTTCATCTAATATGTTGTAGAACCATCATCTTATATGTTGTAGAACCTTCATCTTATATGTTGTAGAACCTTCATCTTATATGTTGTAGAACCTTCATCTTATATGTTGTAGAACCTTCATCTTATATGTTGTAATTCGTTCATCTTATATGTTGTAGAACCATAGTCTTATATGTTGTAGAACCTTCATCTTATATGTTGTAGGACCGTAGCACCCGAAGCGCTAGTGATATGTCTCATCTTGCTGCCACACAATCCTGTTGGATTTCTGTGGGCAACACAAATCCTATCAGCAACAACATATCCCTATACTATGGCTAGCTTGCTATCTAGCTTGCTGCATTGTTCATTGGTCACACTGCATTAGTGATACTGCAGCCATGGTAATCTTCTTATCATTTGACCTTGTGGAACTGCTACTACACACTCAAATTCCCCCCCTTCCTCTGTGTTTTGCCAGACATGCCCCAACCGGAGCCTGGGCCCAGCGACGCCGCACTGGCCTTCCGTCTGCAGCAGGACCTGGACAAGGAGGCAGCCGAGGCCTTTGAAATAGACAACCTAGAGGACCGAGGCCTGTTCTTCTGTCAGCTCTGCCAACGGGACCTGTCCCACATGACCCCTGAAGGACGTGCGCAGCACCTAAACAGGTCAGCAGGCCCCACCCCAGCTGTTAAACAGAAGAGCCTTTTCATATGTTCAACATGTATTACTGTGGATGAGGTTTGAATATACTATCTCCTGAAGCCTTTACAAATATAGGTGTTTTTTTCATTCCTAGCTGGCCTGAACGTGCATAAAGACCATTAACTATGGCATGCTCCCCCAAACCGGAACACTATTTGAACCCAGGACCAGATGCCATTTTCCCCTCCCCACTAGCATTTACAGTGGTATGGGGTATCACAATATACACTATAGCTCAGGGGTACTCAACTTCAGAGGCCGAGAGGGCCACATTTAAACCAGGTGCAAAGGGCCACAAATTATTATTAACATATATTTGTACCATTTTATTCGCTCTATTTACTACTGCTGTTTAATATGCTGTCTTGCTTGTCAATGCATTCCAAAGCATCATGGAATATTTAACAAATATTCTCAATTTGAGTAACAAATGTAGTGTCAAATGTTGGTCAAGCTGATGTTTTATTAACACTGGAGTGAATAGCTTTGCATTGATAAAGTTGGCAATTGCTACTTATTCCTAGTGAGAGCTCTGAGTCTGCATTTCACAAATATTAATAACAATATAACAAACAACTTTTTACTTATTCCTATTGAGAGCTCTGAGTCTGCATTTCACAAATATTAATAACAATAACAATATAACAAACAACTTTTTACTTATTCCTATTGAGAGCTCTGAGTCTGCATTTCACAAATATTAATAACAATAACAATATAACAAACAACGTTTTACTTATTCCTATTGAGAGCTCGGAGTCTGCATTTCACAAATATTAATAACAATATAACAAGCAGTTGTTACATATTCCTGGTGAGAGCTCTGAGTCTGCATTCTTTTCACAAGTAATTTCAGATCTGGTTGTAGCTCAGTTGTAGCTGCTCTGAGATTGTCTGCCAAATGTCTGTCAATTAGACAGGAACGCTGCTTTGATTTTATTATTCCCATGGCAGAGAAAAAGCTTTCACACACATAAGTAGATCCAAAGCAGGTCAGGATTTTTTATTTTTTATTCATTTATTCATTTTTTGGTTGGCTAATTATAATTATTATGCATTCATAACCAGGCATGTCGGGGGCCACAAAATAAGCGTCTGCGGGCCGGATGCGGCCCGCGGGCCGCCTGTTGAGTAAGTCTGCTATAGTTCCTTGTTTTAATTTACATTTAGGACATTTGGCAGACGCTTTTATCCAAAGCGACTTACAAGGTGTACATTTGTTGAAGTAGACAATGGCATAACGCTGACGTACGCAAACATTAAAATAGAGCAGTTCACATAATTGATCCATTACATGCATGTCACACATTCTGGGACGTCATCCAGACAATAGTCATGCATATTTTGAACACACACACACACACACACACACACACCTACTAATAATTATACAATTATACAATATATATATAAATATATATATATATGACTATAATCGGCTAAAGTCTGCTAAATGGTTTGAGCTTTGAGCATCAAACCATGCCCTGGGAATTTTCAGTGATTGGGGGTTGTTTTATTATTATTTTATATTAGTGTGTGTGTGTGTGTGTGTGTGTGTGTGTGTGTGTGTGCGCGCGCGCTTTTGGCAACTCCTGGCAGATGTTTGGACGAGACTGAACACATTCAGCCTGTCGTGCCCCTTTCTCCTCCCCGCGTCGCCGACTGCCCCATCTGTGGCAAGAGTTTCAAGTTCCAGAAGAGTCGCAAAGCCCACCTGAAGCGCTGCTCCGCAGACATGGGAGTGGCCCCGGCCTTGCTCCTACAGTGTCTACAGAGGCAGGCCAACGAGGCCCCGGGCTACAGTGGCAGCTGTCCACGGTGAGCTGGCTTGTGTTGTTATGGTCACCAATCACCAATGATGGATGCATGCATGTATGCAGTGGTGGATAGTAACGGGTTACAAGTAGTCCTTTGATGTTCCCTTTAAAAAAACGGTACTACTCTTTACTCAAGTATATATTTTTTAAGCCAGTAATCTACTTTTTTACTTTGCCACATTTGCGTGGATTGAGTGTAGGGAAGAGGGCGAGGAGCACCTCTACTGCAGGTTGATTTTAGAAAAGAGAAAGGTAGGTGAGGAAGAAAAAGGTAGGTGAGGAAGAGAGGGGTAGGTGAGGAAGAGAGGGGTAGGTGAGGAAGAGAAGGGTAGGTGAGGAAGAGAAGGGTAGGTGAGGAAGAGAGGGGTAGGTGAGGAAGAGAGGGGTAGGTGAGGAAGAGAGGGGTAGGTGAGGAAGAGAGGGGTAGGTGAGGAAGAGAGGGGTAGGTGAGGAAGAGAAGGGTAGGTGAGGAAGAGAAGGGTAGGTGAGGTAGAGAGTAATGCTTCGTAGTCGGCACCAGAAATAGTCGGTTAAATGCTTTTTCTCTCTGACAAGCGCAAAAGCATATTGATATAAATATGTATATAACTGTGCATTTATGTGTTTTAATTAGATAGAATAATAAGCAAGCTTGTGCTCCACTAAAGGGTTGAATGTTAATCAATTCAGTCTGTTTCACAGTGAAGAGACAATGATCTGCTGGATTATGTCTTAACTTTCTGCCTACTGAGTTTGAGCGAAAGGCTGCTCAGGTGAACGGCTTGCTCACTCAAGAACCGCAATCATTGTTGTCACGTCTCTTGCACTGGTCCACACACACTCATAACAAAGTACTTTTTTGTTCCTGCTTGTATGTCATACATGTAACATACATGTATCTTCATGACTAGGGGGGAATTGCACTTCCTCCAAATGAGGAAAAGGTTCCAATCAGTGCAGCTGTTTGCAGTCGAGCCAAGGAATCAACCAAGGAAAGGCTGCATCTGTGTCTCCTCAGTGTTCCAGCCAGAGGCTCCAAAAGGAAAGAGCCAGCAGAGCCCAGCCTGCCGGTGAAGAAGAAGCTCAGGAAGAAGGCCCAGCCTCTGGATGAGGACACCATGTTGGCCATGGCTCTGTCCTCCTCGCTGCTGGAGCGAGAGAAGGAGCTGAAGAGGGATGCGGCTGATTCTCTTGCCTCTACGGCTCCTCGGCCTCAGTGGAGGCCAGAAGCAGGTGCAGGATTCCTGGGTTTCTCCTTTCACATTGTCTTATCATGGCGATGTAAAATGAAGTGACTTGAAATGCAAGCAATTTGTGCAAAATGCTCAAATTCAAAAGGTCAGGCAATGTTGAAGTTGTGTTGTCCTGTTCTTGGTTGCAGGTAAGGGCCGGAGAAAGGCAGGCAAGAGGAGAAAGCAGGGGCCCCCCCGACCTCCACCGCTCCTCCTCGTCCAAGACAGGCAGGCAGCTCTGACCAGGCACCAAGAACGAGTGGCGGCCCTCATGCAGCAACAGCACGCCCCCTCGCCACCCCCAACGCCCACATTCCCTCCCAGCAGACTGGATTCCGCTGGAGGCTCCTCTTACCCACTGTGGATATGGAGTCAGCTGGAGCACAGAGAACCCTGCAACCCTGCCCAGTTTTACATCCCGGAACTCCGAGACCTCCTGATGCCCAGGGAGCCACCCGAGGTGACTTCCGCTTGGAATTTTTTTTTTTACATGGGATGCACTGATACTGTTACGCAAATCAACATATCGGACATGAGAGAAAACTGTGATTTTATACATATCGTTGTGTCACAGTTTTTTTTCTTTCCCTTTACCATTGGTAGGCTTTGGTTTGTTGAACTTTCGTATGAAGACTATTCAATTCAGGACATTGGTGCAAGAGCGTCTACCAACAAATCTAAACCTGAATGATGAATTTGAACTTCTCTGGATTCCCCTTCTCTTCTAGATGACCACGACCTCCGCCTCCAAGGAAAATCCAGATTCCTCTATTCACCCCCCCGCTAGCGCCGACACCCAGATGACTCCCGCTGGCAGCGCCACGCTACACCCTCCAGCCCCCTCCCAGACATCCCCCCTTCCTTCTACCAGCTGTGCTGGAACAGGGAGACCACCTTTGAGCAGCCAGGAGGCCCTGAGAGATCTGATGGAGCTGGCTGAGGAGGGCAGGACGCTATCCCAGTGGCTTCGGGGTACATATCTGCAACAGCATAGAAAACAAGTCACGTTCATTTAAAAAAAGGATTTCACAAAATCATTGTCTCATGTACTGCTCACAGGCAACATATGCATGGACAGACATGATGGAAAATGCCTATTAGCTGACATGAATTCATACTTGCTTAACTTACTTTATGAAAGCATAAATGAGTAAATGGTGACAATTTGTCCCCAGATGATGCAGGCAGCACCGCCATCGCCTCAGACTTACGGTTCAGTGGATTTGTCCCGGAGGAGAGGGAGGAGCACGGCTCAGAGAGCAGCTCACAGAGGAGCTGGCACGAGGCGGTATTACCCAGCTCTCCGGTAAATCCACATTCGTAGTTCCTACCCCAAGTGAAGTTCAAGTATCTCAGGGTCTTGTTAGAGAATAGGTGCAGCGGGAGCGGTATTGGGTTCCATTTACCGCACTGTTGTTGTGACCAAGAAAGAGCTGAGCCAGAAGGCAGAGCTCTCGATCTACCGGCCAATCTTCGTTCCTACCCTCACCTATGGTCATGAAATATGGGTAATGACCGAAAGGACGAGATTTTGAATACAAGTGGCCAAAATAAGTTTCCTCAGGTGGCTGGTATCTCCCTTAGAGACGGGGGTTCTCAAACTTTTCGGAGCCAGGGACCCCTTACAGGGGAAAAACAATTCCAAGGACCCCCTCAAAATCGTAACGCCAATTACATACGCTTACTACCATTTGTACTCTTGGATGCCATTGGAACTAAAACTTCTCAACCTTAATACCCGTTTCATTAGATTCAAATGTATTGTCATTGCACAGCATAAGTACAGTACAGCGAAAATAATTTGGCATCCATAGTAACCAAAACACATTTAAATTTGAACCGTATTTTTGTGAACAGTAACAATATGTGGCATAGTCCTAATGAACCCAGACCTGTTTCATAGATAAATACATAAATAAATAGAAACACATTTAAATTAGAATCATGTTAATACGACTTATATACTTTAAATTTGTTATTGTAATTGCCTTTTGACATTTTCAGTATTTATACTTTTCAACTAATTGATCCTAAAAGCTTTCAGAACTGTTAACAGTAAAAACAGTAACAGCAACAAGACATAGTCCTATGAACAGAAATAAGATGAACAGTAACCACAGTAACAAGACATAGTCCTATCACTACGCACAGTAACAAGATGAACAGTAACAACTGTAACAAGACCTAGTCCTATGACTATGAACAGTAACAAGATGAAGAGTAACAACGATAACAAGACATAGTCCTATGACTATGAACAGTACAAATATGGCATAGTCCTCAAACACAGATATTTTAAATGACTAGTCTAAGGCTAACTTTCATTAAGTGCTTAAACCTTCAAAAAACTTACATATTGCTCCTTATTCAAATCATTAGCGGAAAGCTATAAAGTTATCATTACAGCGTCCAGAACACATCATAGTAATTAAGCCCATGCCTGTGTTTTTTTTAGACGGAAACATTACATTTTGTTTTGTCCTTATTAAATATAATTATGTTCAGGGGTGCTCGTAATCAGATGTCCCTTTAGCTTGGCTGGCTTAATGGCTTTGTTGGCACCTGAAGTCGCATGACGCACTTCGATTCTCCCATCGCTGTTATAAAAAAAACTCTTTAAAAATAATATATATGTTTGGGCTTAGTGTGAATTGACGATGTGGCATCAGAAACGACTGAGTTGAGTAAAGTGTATGAGTCATGACTGACATGATGTGTCACAATCACATCAGAGTTTCTATTGGCCCAAAGCTAACTTGGTAGTGAACACAATATGCTTGTTTGATTGGCGCAAATGGTCCTCATCTGTAGATATGCCTATTTTTTAAAACAAAAACATTTTTTTTTATTAAAAAAATATATATATTTTTGTTAATTGCTAAAATTAAGAAATAAAAAATAATTTTGCCGACCCCCTGGCTATAGCTCCGCGGACCCCTGTTTGAGAACCCCTGCCTTAGGGATAGGGTGAGTAGATATGTCACTCATGAGAGACTCAGAGTAGAGCCGCTGCTCCTTCGCTTAGAAAGTAGCCAGTTTAGATGGTCAGGACATCTAGTAAGGATGCTCCCTGGACGCTCCCCCAGGGAGTTTTTCCAGGCACGTCCAGCTGAGAGGAGACCGGGGGGGGTTCTTAAATGCCAAGCCATGAAAGGAACACTAGTGCTCTGTTTGGTTCCATCAACAGTAACAAAGTAACCAGTGGATGCTGCCAGATACATTTAAAAATCCAACAATCCTTTTTGTGTTTAACCCTAATGGGGTTAGTGGCGTTGTTTTGTGCGCACGTTGATAGGTGGTGCTATCAAGGCTGTCGTCTGACCTTAGCAGTATGGTGAACAACCCTCAGCTGAGCGATGTGCAGATTCAGGTGGACAGTGGAGAGGTCTACTTTGTCCATTCCTTCATGCTGTACTCCCGCTGCCCCCTACTGGCGCAAATGGTAAATTACACAACAGTGCACCGATATACTTGTAAAAGATGAGCAAATGTATAGCAGTGATATGTGTATGACTTTCTACATTTTCAATATATTGAGATATATTGAGATATATTGATTATATATTTATTTTGTTACTTTTTAAAGTGTACCTTCAAAATCAAACTATTTAAAACGGGAAATTAGTTACGTACTTTACTTTTATTATGGAATCAACTAACTGAAAAATAAAGCTCTATGCATGAATGCTAATGTATATCCTGGGGACACAACATACAACATGGGAGAAACGGTTTTGATGCAACTACCCAGCCCTGCATTAATTTCCACCACCACCACCACCATTATGTTCTCCTATGTTCCCTCTGAATCTCCCAGGTGCACGACAGTGGCTTCGGGGTACAGGAGGAGGGTCTGCCCATCGCCCAGCGGGTGCTGCTAGGGGAGATTCCGGGGGAGGCGGTGTTGGCACTGCTGCAGTACCTCTACGCTGGCCGCTGTCCCGCGCCCTCTGCCTCCCTACTGGAGTTGGCCACCCGGTCAGTTTGGCAGGCCGAGCCGGGGAAGCTAATTATAATGTCAATGTGTCGTTTGAGAAGAATTTTGACTACCATTTTCAATGTTTCGATTTTAGCCTTCCTGCTTGCTTGTTAAATCCACTTTAGCATTTCGATTTTCAGTGAATTACTATATGTTTTTCAGTGAATAGTTGCATTGTGAAAAGCATGTGCATTTAGAATAGTATTAAAGAGCTCTGTAATAGCTCTGATAGTATCTTCTAAATGTTACTATTGCAGTATTTCCAGCAAAACTGGAATGTTTATCTCCCAAACACCATGCAAGCCAGATTGTGGCTCGGGCTTATGTCCAGTCATGAATGGAATACGTTAATTAATCTGTGACCTGGTTTTGTAGATTTGACCTGGTGGAACTTCAGCGTCTCTGCCAGCTCTACCAGGAGGAAACAGACGCAGGCCTCCAGGAAAACACAGCAGACGAGGGGCAGCCCTGGAACAACAACAGCCGCCCTGCAGGTGAGGAGCCAGCAAGTGGGGACCAGGAGGAACCAGCGTGTAGGGACCAAGACTTCATGCAGCTGCTACAGTCCGTGTGGAGTGAGGAGGAGGACGGAGAGTGTGAAGAAGAAGAAGGTACACCCGGCACATTGGAAGATGCAGTGGATAGGCAAAAAGTTGGCAGGGGCGGCGGCGGCAGCCTGGCATCTGGAGACGAGCTGCGTGTGAACGACGAGGAGATGGAGGAGATCTATGAGTTTGCCGCCACGCAGAGGAAGCTGGCAGAGGAAAGGGACAGCACGGAGGACGACGAGGATGCTGGAACTCATGAGGAGGACGAGGATGCTGGAACTCATGAGGAGCCAATATCGTCAGAGGACGATCTAGTCGCCAAGGCAGCCAGTCCACCTGAAGAAACCTTGGTGGGTTTAAAAGAGGACATACCCGAGGAGCATGTGAATGACGAGGAGATGGAGGAGATCTATGAGTTTGCCGCCACGCAGAAGAAGCTGGCAGAGGAAAGGGACAGCACGGAACAAGAGGAGGAGGATGCTGGAACTCCTGAGGAGGATTATGAAACTCATGAGGAGGAGGAGCCCATAACAGCAGAGGACGACTTATTTGCCAAGGCAGGCAGTCCACAACATGAAGAAACCTCAGTGGAGTGGAGCTCTGGGGGCCAGGCCCCAAGCAGCCTCTTCTCTGGTTCCTGGGGCATCCGTCAGGAGTTCCCTGCCTCCCCCCAACCCACCAGCCCCCAGCACACTCGGCCACACCGAAACTCCCCTGGCAGAGCCTCCCCTAGAGCGGAAAGGAGAGCGTGGCGCTCTGACCGAATATGTCTTCAGTCTTCGTCGTGCAATATCATCGACCTCACCGCCGACAGAGACGAAGGAGCCGTGAATGTGGAAGGTCGCCCGAGCCAGCCTCCCGCCACAGACATGTGGAAATGTCCAAAGCGAGAGAGTCAAAGTCCTCTCAGCATATGTCAGCCCGCTTCCCCTGCCCTTGCCTCTCCTGTTCCCTCCCCTCCTCTCTCCCCAGTCTTGACGCAGAGTCACCAGCAGTACAGGCAGATCAAACCACCACCACGGAGACCCAGCACATCTCCCACTGCCAGGGGCACAGAGGAAAGAGGGTGTGATGGCTTGCAAGGCTCTGCTTGCGATCCGGACCAGATGGGCTTTTCCCCGGAGGTGTCCTGGCTGGTCCCTGGCACACCACTACAGGCCTCCCCCAGCACCAGCAGTATCTGCACACAGACCCAGAGCAGCATGTGCCGGAAATGGCTCTCCCCCAAAGCCCTCCTTGGCGCCTTCTCATCCACAACCCCGCAGACCTCCGAGAGCCACCCACCCACTGATGCTCCGGCAGAGAGCAGCGTGCCTGTGCCATTATCACCGCCGGCCCAATACACACAACCTGGGCCTCCCGCTTTCAACCTCCCGCCTCGCTTCTCCTCCTCCTCGGAGAAGACACCAACCCATGGCCATCCACCGTCGTACAGCAGCACCCCGCTGCACACAAAGCATGGGCGCGTTCTTCACCTCTCGCGGTCTGACGTCTCTGACTCCCCCTCACCACGTTGTGAAGATCGCTCGAGTCCAAGCGACCTGATCATTGTTGACTCTGAGAAGACAAGGGAGGGTGTAGTAGCAATGGCAAAAGGAGAGGAAAGGAGGATGGAGTCGGAGGGAGAGCATGAACAGGTTTCTGAACCCGGTTTCTGCCAGAGCTTCATGGATGATCCCCCCATGGCCTTCAATGACTCGTGGGGCCTGGATGCAGGTGGCGGTAGTGAAGAAGAAGGCGGCCAGGCGCTGCCCACCTCCACTCACTCACTACACTCGCCGCTCACTCAAAGAGAGCAAAACCCCTCCACAAGCACTCTTCCAACCAACCCCAACCCATTGGCTGACCCAGACACCCCTCCCAGAGGCCCAGAGGTCAACTGCAGCCCCCTGGACCCCCAGCTATGGGACAGCTGGGAGGAGGACCAGTGCGAACGACGGGACGAGGCTCTCCCTCTCTTGCAGAGGGTGAACCCTGTGGCCCAATTCCAGACCCCAGGTTAGTACTGCTTCCTCCCTTGAATTGAGAAAGGACACCTGCAGTTAATGTGATATGCTGTCGTAGGTGTTATAGGATGGACGCGTTCATGGTGTGAATAGCCCTATAACCATCGCCTAACCTGAAATTGTTGTAATTCACCCTCAACATACAGTTCGTCACCTCCATGATATTTGCAATGTACACACATGCAGGATCAGTTGAAATGTTTCCCATATTTGGTGTTGGTTAGTAGACTGTTTTGACAAATAATATTGGTATGTTTTATTGAAGCCAGGAGACACTAGAGTGACAGTTTGATATGTGACCTCAGTTCCACGGCGTACATAGGGCTGTGCAGCAAGCAAGCCTCCTTCCATTCACCTCTCTTTGCCTAGTGTCTTCTGAGAGCAGAAAGCGGACCGCCTTGGTGCCAGTCACCCCCATGCCCAGCTACTCTGACATGGCCACGCCGGAACTTAAGAACAAACTCAACAGGTCAGTGAATACAACTACAAAGTGGGGTAGGAAAGGACCGCGAAGAGAACATCCAATTGTCACCTTTTACTACCATGTAGTAGTGCACTAAGGACCAAGACAAAAATGTGTGCGGAATTGATTTGCTTGGGATTTCCAGTCAGTGTGAATGAAGGGCTTGGGTAAGTTAGTTGAACTCTTTTTCTTTCTTTTTTGGTCCATCTGTTGGTCATCGGTCTGGTTTTTTCACTTTATCCATCTTCCGTCAGTCTGTCTATCTTGGCTTTTCCTCTCTCAGTAGGTCCTCTGTATTTTAGGAACTGCACCGATTTGTTGGTCGAATGACAGACAATTCATGTAATCTAATTTTGATCGATTTAATCGTATGATGTTTATCAAGTACAAATACCAAAGATTTGCCATATAATTCTTCACAAATTCCCATATGTAAATTGTGGATCAAATGATCAAATTAATGTTTTTTTTCTTTGCTGCTTGTCAGATAAAGCAAGCATATTTCTGCAAGACATGGCTTTAGACTATTTCAGACTTTTCTATAACATAGACTATGAAGAATCAACTTATCTAATAAAAATAATAATAAGCTACAGCACCGTAAGTATTTCTCCTCTTTCCAGTTTCGGTGTTCGTCCGTTACCCAAGCGGCAGATGATCCTCAAGTTGAAAGAGATCCACCAGTACACCCACCAGCTGGTCCAGTCTGACGAGGAGGAGGAGGAGGAGGAGGAGGAGGAGGAGGAGGCGGCGGCAGAAGCAGAGGAGGAGGAGACGGAGGAGGAGGAGGAGGAGACGGAGACGGAGGAGGAGAAGACAGAGGAGGAGGAGGATGGGGTTGGGGATGCCCCTTCCACCTCCAGTGCCTGGGCACAGGAGACGGGCCCTCAACCAGGCCGTGAAGACACAGAGCCACTGTCCTCCACCCAGGGTTCCAGTACCTCCTCGACCATTACCAGTGAAGAATCTCAACAGTAAGACTGCCTGTGTGCCAGTATAGCTGGACGGGGATCCTATGGGTATTATTAGGAATTTCATTCTACTAAGTTAACTTCACCTTTTTCATTTTTGTTTCAAGTTGTACTACAGTATATTACAAGCTGTAGTAATAGTACTCTGATCGTTTCATAATCCTCAGGTCCCACACACAGCTGCTGCATTCCTCAGGCAGCGAGTCTGATGGCGAGGGGTGCGTCACCGCGTCCCAAGCCGCCTCTCGCCACCATGACCGGGTCCAGGCCGTGGAGGCCTTCATCCTGTCAAACACGCACCTGTACAACCAGGTGCTCCAGTACCAGCCCCTGGTGCTCTCAGAGCTCCAGGCCTCGCTCAAGGCTGCCGGCATCCGCCTAAGCACCACCAAGCTGATGGACTACCTGGACTCCCAGTGCATCACCGTGACCACGGCCAAGCCGCGCCCAAGGGCCGCCAAAGGGCGCCGTAGAGGCAAGGCCAAGGGGGCAGTCAAACCAACCAGGGCAGAAGGGGAAAGAGGAGCAAGGGGGAGGAAGAAAAAAACACCTCTGGCACAGAGTGAAAGTAAAAAAAAATAATGAAATCAGGATGAGCACAACAAACCCAACCCAGGCTGATGTTTGTTTTACAGTCAAACAGGCTGAAGTGCATTTCTGTTGATTATGGTGAGCAAATGGAAATGGGTTATTAGATGTTTTATCACTTAATGTACAAATAGATGTTTGTCTACCCTGTTTATTTTAAATATGTTGTCGTTTTAAATATGTTGCTGTATTTTAGATTGTGGAAAATAAACATTGTATTGTGGAAATAAACAAAGAGGCTAATGTACAAGTCTAATGTAAGTACAAGTCTATAGGCGGAGTTTGCGGGAGGGAAGGGGGGGACATTGCCTCCCCCTAGTGGCTGAAATGTGTTACTGCGTTGAGTCTAAAACGGAGTCTAAAATAGTTCCAATCCAAATATTTATTATATATATATCTCCAAATATTTTTAATAGATGTAATAAAATAAAATGATTGTAACACAAATCTTAATTATATTATGTTTTCTTTTAAATCAATGTAATGTGACGTGTGAAGTCAGACACGTGTTCCCTCTATTTTGTACATTTAGCATTCAGCTAGCTATGTTTCTGTACGCTGTTTTGTTACTGCATCGAGTCTTAAATAGTCAAAAATAGTTTCAATCCAAATATTTCTTGTATATATATCTCCAAATATTTTAATATATGTAATAAAATACAATTATTGTAACACAAAAATCTTAATTATATTATGTTTTGTTTTAAATCAATGACGTGTGACATGTGAAGTCAGACACGTGTTCCCTCTATTTTGTGCATTTAGCGATTCAGCTAGCTATGTTTCTGTAGCTGTTTTGTTTCTGTACGCTGTTTCTGTGTACTGAGCAGTAATGGATATTTGGCGATTTTTAGAACGTCCAAGCATATGCGGGACGCAAAAAAAGACGTTTACTTCTTCACTAAGTGGTTATTAATATTTACAAGCCAACTGTAACAACACTGAGCATCTTCTAATTGTGTGAGTGCTATAAGTTGACAGTGAGTGCCTATTTCACCGTTTTCAATGTAACACAATGTGTTTGTGTACACTAAATGTTTTAAAAGGGTACATGGAAAATTAAAGCCTTACTGTTTAATAAAAACGAATAGATATTTAACTTTTCAGACTTTAACTTTATGGTTGCCAGTGCACTTCAGTTGTGTGCGGCAGTGCAGTTCATGTGTGAAAGACCAATATGTTGTTGATGTATGCGTTACATCCGGTGTGACCGGGAGTTTTGGGGTGTGTGAACTGGACACAGTTGTTGTTGTTGATGCCATTTATTGTGTACATTAAACGGTCAACCTAAAAATCGTAGTCCATAGTCTTATTAAACACAACATTGGCGACGAGGATTATGGATTCTCTATTCTCACCTCTCTCCCCGTTCCTCGCACTGCCGGGTGAACCGCCCATCCCGTGGGTTCGCTGCACGGTGGAGCAGGATGGGGTCTGCTTCCCACTGCTGCTGGATACGGGGGCCTCCAAGTCGCTCCTGAATGTTTCCACGGTCCGGCAGCTCTTTCCGCTCCGAACACTCACCGCCAACGCCGAGGATCTGTACGGGTATGGACACTCTAAAATAGGAATGGCGGGCACGATCACTTTTGTTGTGCGTTACGGGACTAAGGCTCTCCCTGCATTCACCTTTTAAGTGTGTCGCCAGGGGGCCAACCTCATGGGTTTTGATTTGTTTTGTGAGCTGGTGGACAATTCTGGGGCCGCCATCTTGTCTGTTGGCTCGCCGTGGCAACAGCGCTGGCCTGCTCTGTTCATTGGTTTGGGCTGCCTCACCGCCTTTGACCACCAGCCCCTCCTCAAGCATACATCTGGTGATTCAGCCCATACACCGCCTGCCTCTCGCCCTGCGCGACGACGTCACCGCCGAGCTGCAAAAACTCTTGGACGCGGGCATCATTGAGCGCATTGATGCTTCCCCGTGGATTTCAAACCTGGTGGTGGTGAAGAAAAAGTCAGGGGGCCTGCGCCCATGCATCAATCTCAGGCCGGTGAACAAGGCTGTGATACCTGACAGGTATCCGCTGCCCACAGTAGAGGAGCTAGCCGCACAATTGTACGACTCTTCCCTGTTCGTAGTGTTTTGCTATACTAGCATGCCCTTCGGCCTCAGCTCGGCCCCCAGCTGTTCAGAAAATCATGACCACCATCTTCGCCGGCATCCCGGGCGTGGTCGTCTTCCTGGACGACATAGTGGTTCATGGTGCAACACCGGCCGTTCATGACGAACGCCTGGCGAGTGTGCTGGACGTCCTCGCCAGTCACAACCTCACACTAAATGGGGAAAAGTGCACCTTCGCCGTTCCAGCCATCGATTTTGTGGGGTTCCGCCTGACCGCCGACGGCCTCAGCCCGCTACACTCAAACATAGAGGCGGTGCTGCGCCTGCCTGAGCCGTCCTGCCCAGCTCAGCTCTCTTCGTTTCTGGGGATGACGGCCTACTACCTGCGTTTCCTTCCCCAGTACTCCTCGACCACCTCTGGGAGTGGACCCCGGCCTGCTCTGCCGCTATTCTCCAGCTCAAGACGCAGCTCACCTCAACACCGGTGCTCGCATTCTTTGACCTGGCGATTCCCACATTCGTGACCTGTGACAAGTCCAATACGGCAATAGGGGTGCTGCTGTTCCAGAACCAAGGGGGCACGGAATGCCCGGTGGCGTTCGCCTCTCGGTCCCTCAACTCGGCCGAACAGAAATACTCAGTGGGGGAGCAGGAGATGCTGGCCTGCGTCTGGGCGTGCGAGTGGTGGCACATGTACGTGTACGGACGACATTTTACGTTGCGTACTGACCATAAGGCTCTCACGGCCCTGCTTGCTACATCGGGGTCGGGGCACAAACTGCTGAGGATCTACCGCTGGTCAGAGAGACTCCAGCCGTATGAATTCACCACACTGTTTACTCTCGGCAGGGAGAATGTGGTGGCTGACCTGCTCTCCCGCACCACCCTCGCCCCAGCGCGGGTCCGGACAGAACAGAGTCAAAGCTCATACTCATGCTCCACGCCCCGCTCCAGACCACGGTTTCCCTGGAGGACCTTTGGCTCGCGTCGGAGGAGGACCCCATGATCTCCCGGCTCCGCACTTACATCCGGGAGGGATGGCCTGTCCCAGAGGAGCTGGCGTCTTTTCATTGGGTCAAGGACGAGCTGACCTGCTGGAATGGTGTCTACGTTTGTCCCCATTAACCTCAGGGCACGCGTTTTGGCTATGGCGCACGAGGGCCACCTGGGTATCGTTAAGGTGAAACAGCGCTGCAGGGATTTGGTGTGGTGGCCGGGCATAGATCGAGATATAAAGACAATGGTGAAGGAGTGCACGGCCTGCCTGCTCAGTGGCAAAACTGGCCCGCCGCCCCTGCAGCCCTTGCAGTGGCCGCGCGCCTTGGGAGCACATCCAGCTGGACATCTGTGGGGAGCTCCATGGCGTACCACCAACGCTTCCTCCTGGTGGCCTACTACTATTCGAAATGGCCAGAGGTGGTCGCCATGGGGTCCGTAACGGCTCAGGTGGTCACCGACTTTCTTGCCTCTCTGTTTGCTCGGTGGGGCAGTCCTAACGCCATCACTACAGATAACGGCCCACAGTTTGTCTCAGCTGAGTTTGCCACCTTTGTGGAGGAGAGGGGGATCAAACACATCCGTACAGCTTTCTACCACCCGCAAGCAAATGGGGGGGGTTGAAAGGTTCAACCAAACCCTAAAGAACGGAGTCAGAGCACACCTGGCAGATGGTCTTCCGTTTTAAGCCGTGCTGCTCCGCACCCTGCTTCACTACAGGGCGATGCCGAACTCAACTACCGGCAGCTCCCCAGCCCTCTTGATGATGGGCCGTGAGCTGCAGCTCCCTTTGGATCGGCTACGGGCCCCGGCGGCCGTCACGCCAGCAGCAGCACCCTGCCAGAGTGCCAGGGTCGCAGAGGCTCAGCATCGCATGAAGCAGCGTTTCGACAAGAGACGGAGGGTGAGAGCGCCTCCCTTCACAGTGGGGGACTGGGTCAGGATTCACCGTCCTAACCGGGACCACAAGCTGCTATCCTTCTGGACGGTGCCAATTAAGGTCACCGCTCAACTGGGGCCAGCCACCTTTCGTCTGGCCGACGGATCACGGTGGCACGCAAGCCGGCTTCGGAAGGTGGCACCGCCCCCCATCGTGGACCCAGGGCCCGGGGAGGACGGGGACTTTGCTTTCCCTGATGAGCAGTTGCAGGGTCCAGCCGGGTTCCCACCTGAGCAGGCTGAGCCGGGGTGTGTGAACTGGACACAGTTGTTGTTGTTGATGCCATTTATTGTGTACAATAAACGGTCAACCTAAAAGTCGTAGTCCATAGTCTTATTAAACACAACACAATACCCCACAAAAGCATGTGTGATTTTGTAAAGTGGTCAGAAACTGATATGATGAGCTGTGCTTTTTGACTATATGGCAGTTTAAGGGTCTTCCGTTACTGTATGTGTAGTACGCCACGCAACAGGGGGGGTCATGATGATTTTGTGACATGATGCACTACCAACAAGGTCATTTTTCGGTTTGTAAAAATGTAGTTCTGGGTTCTTTATCTTGTTGGTTGAGCATCCTGTCACAAAGCAGCTTTTAGGCATGTTTCAGTTTTTTGTTAGAAGTAAAAAATTACAAGGAGGCACCTTCCCGCAATGCAAAGTCAATGAAGGGAGATATATTGTACATTTTCAGGACCATTATTCAGTTTATGATGACTTGTTTAGTATCATTCCAAAGGATAGATTCATAGCTTTCATATAGGCTCAGTTGTGAGTCTTATCTGAGAAACAATCTGAGTTCACAGGGGCTTTTCAAAGTGTCAACAACATTCATTGTCCCACAATTTTCACCTAAACAATAGTCTTTATTTGAGCATTGTGACATGTAGGAACATCAATGACAAAAATAATTCTCACAGGACTGTTATGATTCAGGAAATATATAATCTTCCCATATTATTCCACCATAAGGGTTTATTATGGGCCTTAAAGTAGAACATGGGCCCGGGCCAGAATTTATTTTACCACTCAAGGTTGCAAATTATAGTTTGGTAAAGTCTTATCTGTTTAGATGATATTTTAACTTGATTTTAACTTTTTTAACTTAAACCTTTACATGTGGTATCTCAGTCACAGTTAACCTTAAGCCTTAAGTCGTTGTTAGTCTGTCGATGAATATAGAGGTCACATGAGCTCTTCAAAGTTTCAGCAACATTCATTTTTCTACTGTTCTCATCGAATTGTTCTCAATTGTTGGCCACCAATTTGAAGTATTTGAGTATTATGTTATATGGTTATGATCATGTTGAAGATTAAACAAAAATTAAACTCCCAAATTGCATTTGATCTCAAATTAGATCAAAATAATACTTATAATACAAAATAATTGTATTTTGAAGTTATTTTACATACTCTTTATTATATATATTTGATTGCAATGTTTTACAGTTTTCACTTACATTAGGGAAGGACTGACTGGACATCCTACAGTGGTATCATTCACAGACCTGACCACCATACTGGTAACATAAACAGTTGAATACAGGTGTAACACAGATGAAACCTTCTACAAAGAAACCCCTACGTCACAAGGTGACACTGAGTTTGCTGAATCTCTACATATAATACCAAATAGCTTAATTCAGCCAGGACCTTGTTTATGCTGCTACCTGTCGTAGAGTCAAGCCTACAAAACACATTGTGTTGCCCTTTGCTGTCGAGTCACTTACTGGAAACGTGTAACTGATACTGAACAGACTTGGCCATAGGGTTTCATACTTTCATGTAGTAGAAATTGACATAGCCCTCTGTCTTCAGAAGCAAGCAGTAAGTGAAGATGCCATTCCACTACCACAAAATATTAAACCTGTTCTGTTCACAACATTGGAATGGGACAATATAGACAGACTAAATGAAACAATCAGTGGTGAAGGGACATCACACAGAGAATGGAATGGAATGGATGTGCAAGCAAAGCCTATTGTTGATCATCCTGCTGAGACCAGAGCATTGCCTTGCATCCCAAAAATCCAAGAAGAGAAGCATTGGAGCAGTAGAGATGGTCCTTCACATTTACAATGCAGGACAGCCTGCCAATCCTCCAGTTGGACAGACGGTTGATACTGATCACACCATTTATGTCCAAGATGCAACAGGCAGAAACGATGGATGATGGCCCCTCTTACAAACAAATAT
Source organism: Muraenolepis orangiensis (assembly GCA_027704905.1). NCBI lineage: Eukaryota > Metazoa > Chordata > Actinopteri > Gadiformes > Muraenolepididae > Muraenolepis > Muraenolepis orangiensis. The sequence goes on along the minus strand of CM051003.1, from coordinate 2,649,754 downwards.
GTTTGTAACTGGACTGGGTTCAACATCCTCACCCACAGCGATACAAGTGTACAAGATAATGTAGGCTATCGGCCTACAATCAATGCTACTGCTGCAGAGCTATCAACAGTAAATTAGGTACTTCACCAGTTGATAAGCATTATGAAGTCTCTGCAGCTGGACATGATCCTTAGAATGGGGGTCTTTCATACCACCTGTATATTCATGGCAAATTTTGGAAAAATGGTTTGCAGATAATGGTCGAAGAGACCTTTGTGTAGAAGCAGTGAATGACAGCTGATGGCTCAGTCTCAGGGGCTATTGATGGTCACAGGTATCATCAAGCAGTAAGGCTCCACATGCTGAGGCTTTTTTGAGACTGGCATTGGGAAGGTAACAGCCTTTGTTAGAGGAGAATCACAAGGAGCATCTTATTCACTTGCAAGCAACTCTGCAGCAGTCAACAACATGTGTGAAGAAGCATCACAGATGAGATTTGATGTAACCCATGATCATTAATCATATGGGTTTTCTAACAGGATTCAATGAGTACCTTAGCTACCTTAGAAACGACAACAGTCCCCTGTCTGCCTTCTGGATATTTTATGTGGACATGGTTGAGGTTCTGCTAAGTCTAATTAGAGTATCAAGAGAGGGAAAGTGGATGATGGATATTGCAGCATTTACAGCAATCATTCCATGTTTTTTTTGTATATGATAAGCTGAACTATGCCAGATATGGTGGGCCTCATCAAAAACAACAATGAGGCGAGCTACAGGGAGGAGGTCCAGCACCTGGTGGCGTGGTGCGCTGACAACAACCTGGCCCTCAACACCAAAAAGACCAAGGAGCTCATCGTAGACTTCAGAAAGACCAGAGCTGGCGCACACACCCCCATCCTCATCAATGTTACAGAGGTCGAGTGTGTCTCCAGCTTACAATTCCTGGGGGTACACATCTCTGAGGACCTCTCTTGGTCCCTCAACACTGAGACACTGGTCAAGAAGGCTCACCATGGTTTCTTCTTCCTGAGGAGGTTGAGGAAAGCCCACCTGTCAATAAAGACTACCCACCACAAACAATGTCTGAAGAAACCAAGTACAATTGTCCAAGACACCTCTCACCCCAACCCTGGACTGTTTTCCCTCCTCCCCTCCGGGAGGCGCTACAGAAACCTCTGTTCCAAGTAAAGCAGGCTCAGGAACAGATGATGTTCCTGATTTTTACATTTTTACTATACCTACCATATATATACAAGATACAAGATATTGTATTGACCAATTGCAACAGGTACATTGGATTGCTTACTCCCCATTCCCTCCTGCAGTATATATACTTTTGCAAGAAAAAGTATGTGAACCCTTTGGAATTACCTGGATTTCTGCATAAATTGGTCATAAAATGTGTTCTGACCATCTAAGCCTAATTATTTTCATTGTACTGTACTTGTGCTGTGCAATGACAATAAATTTGAATCTAATCTAATATCTAACATATTTCTTGAGGTTGATGATCCTTCTGTTAAAATAATAAAATAACAATAATAATAATAATAATCTAAAGACGTTCTCAAGCATCTCAAAAAGAGATAGAAGAAACCAAACACAAAACAAGGAGCTTGTCTCGAAAGCAAATATACATTTTTGGGCATATGAAAGGTGACGGCAAAACTTTCGGAGAGATAGCTGGCTGAACCTAGCATGAACCTCCTTGCATGAAGAAGGAAAGAGTAAGCAAATAGATGTGGTGTGTGGTGATGTGTACTGGAAAACATCAGAGAGATGCAGTTGTAGTTCAGCAAGGAGCACTCAATGGAAGAACATTTCTCCGGGACACAATGTTGTGCAGTGGAGAACGCTGTTAGGTTATCCAGAAAGCAAAACTCTTGATAACATTCATCGTGAACAGTGGAAGCTGTTGTCTCTCTGTGGAGAGACATGCTATTGTCTCAACTAAAAATATTGGAATGATGTTAAAGAGCGGAAATCTTCCCATGAGGAGGCATATACCCGTATGCTCCACCTACAAATCCTGCCAGCCAGAATGGCTATACCTCAGCAGCCTGGCTGAGCTCCATGGAGACTACCAATGGGATGCTGTTGTAGGTGTACAGGTTGCAGGATGATGAAAACAAGTGCTCTTAAACTTGTCAAAGGAAACAGGACATTCCAAGAGTCCTTCAAATCCCTGGGAACATCCTGGGATATATCTGAATTATACACAAATATGGAATCATGGAAGTATGCACTGGTCATCCAGCGTATGTGATGTCAATGCTGGATGACTGATGATTAAAACTGAATATGAATACTGTACATTATATTTGTGATGGTGATGACCATTGGTTAAACAAGTGAATGAAAGTTGGAATTCTTGATTATTTGTATCACATGTTCTGTTCAACTGTTGGTTTCATTGAGGGTTAACTGTGACCAAGATACCACTTGTAAAAGTTCAAATATAATCTAAAGATACTTTTTTTTCAAAATACCAAACTAGAAGTGGTCACCTTGAGTGGTACCAATTGGTGAAAATTCAGGCCCGGGTCCATGTTCTACTTTAAGGCCCCTCAGGTGGGATAATAGGGAAAGATTATACATTCCCTGAATAATTTCAGGGAAGGCAGTGGGTAGTAGCAGTGGATAAGGACTTGGCTTGGGAACCGCAAGGTCGCTGGTTCAAGACCCAGAAACACCAGGTTACTGCCTAAGTGCCCTTGAGCAAGGCACTCCCTACGCTGCTCCCCGGGCGCTGTACTAATGGCTGCCCACTGCTCCTAACACTAGGATGGGTCAAATGCAGAGAACTAATTTCCCTCGGGATAAAATAAGTAGTTAAATAAAAATTGTTCAGCATATATATATAGCGTTTTATAGACCTTTTGATACGTTGGCTAAATAGTCAGGTGTGACGGGGCCTTAACGAAATCGCACAATTTTATTTTAAAAGGGTGTGCGCTTGGCATTTACATAACTGCCGCAAATACCCACGATGTGATCCCGACACCTGAAAGGGCGCATTAGGTGGATGTTCCTGTGAAAGTTGTGTCACGTTGGAAATGGCATGAGTTCCGATAGAGTAAAACCACCTGTAGTGTCACTCCTTCAGACCTTCCAGGTAACTGAATATCTGGTTTTAATAACTGTTGCAAGTGCACGATTATCAATCAGCATTCAGAAAACAAACTCCTTAAGTCTGCATCAAAGTTCCCCCCACCCCTAACAAAAGCTGCTCATTCCCATGCTAAATTATTTCAGGACACTCATTATTTCAAAATATTTTTTTATTAGTCTTTTCTTCAAAAATAAAAATACAAACGTAGCAGAGCACACGTGAGGTTCTCAGCCGGAAAACAGTCTGACAGTAGTGGAGAAGCAGAGGTCCCCAGCAGTTCAGCTTTGCTACCGTACATCATTTGGCCATTACGTAGCTTCGAAGGCTTTCATCGTTTCACCAATTCAGAATCCTCTACAGTAGCAAAAAAAAGAAAGGGTCTATTCTAGTGTCCTGAGCTGTGCCGTTACACACATTGAAGGCCAGACTTCTCAGGTACTCCTGCAGTCTTAGCGATAGTCAACGTGGTCTCTGATCCTTCCCTCCCTCCCTCCCGCCGTCCGTTTCCCCAATGCTGCCTCCTGGGTGCTCCTCGAATCTCAGCGCGCTAGAGGTCATGGCTGGTTGGCGATGTTGGCCAAAAAGCGCTGGGCCCACCACTCGTCCAGGTCGATGGGCACAAAGTCTGCAACAACAAAGATGGACCATAAGGGGTTTAGACATCTGTAGGGGCTAACCAAGCACTATACTAATTAATATGCAACTAAAGACACATGCTGACACACGTGAGACCCCAAGAGACAAATGGTGAGCCGTGCAAGTCCATGTAAACACAGACGTAAGGGGGAGCAGGCAGGTTTGAGTTAGTCATGGATAGAAGCACTTTAAAAATCAGCAACCACCAGCTTTATCTGGGCTGGTTGAGAGCCAGTTAAAACAATAAATCTGATATGCAGTGCACAAGTCACCGAATTGGTCAAATAACATTTGTTTAAAATTAGTAACGTTTTTTTAAATGCATCCACGACTCAATCAACCCAGGATATTTCCTCTCCAAAACTATTTGAGATATGGCTTTACGCTCCCTTTTCCTCAATAGATGTGTAGTCTAATCTTCTCCTGGACAACTGCATCCAATTCTAGTGAAAGCAGATGCTTGCCAGTGTCTCGTCACAGTAAATATGGAGAGGATTCATCACAAGACATTTTAGACTAGAGTTTGAGACGCATAAAAGATGTCTTACTATTCACTGTAGGACCCGATTCCTTACTCTTCACCATAGCACCTGTGGTCTCCTCAGAATACTTGACAGGCACACTGGTTGGCTCTCGGCATTTCTGCTCACCATCTTCCAGTCTCTGCTCACCATCTTCCAGTCTCTGCTCCACGTCCTGCCATGCTAAACACACACACATAATTAAAAATAAATAAATAATCGACAGCATGTATGAAAGTAAAAGACAGCATGAGCAAATGACATATTACCGCTTGAGAGAAATTTAACATTTTCTTTGTGTGCAGGTGTGAAGCTTTCTGAAGGGCCATCGGTCTTCGGTGTCGCCTTCGAGTGGTGTCGCTTCCCATTCGGTCTCTTGAAGACTAGCTTAGGGGACAGAGCGCTGGAGGACACAAAGAAAGTATTAATTGGCTACAGCCTAGAGGGCATTTTACAGTGGCCAAATGTAGATCATCTCCCATACTGCATTTTGTTTGGCCACCGAGGGGGGGAGAGAGAGATGGGTAGAGAGGGAGAGAGAGAGAGATGAAGATATAGGAGGTAGAGAGAGAGGTAGTGAGTGAGAGAGAGATAGAGAGTCAGTCAGCTGGACCAGACTACGGTAATGACGCGTGGTCGCGGTGTCCCGTGACCGACTGCGCGACTACAAACCGCACAACATAACATAACTTTACATTAACATACTATAAAAAGGGAGATGTGTATTACGCGTAAAACCCGTGAGCTCCGAGACGGTGCGTTTCTTACTCACTCCGACGTTGGAGACGTCGTCGACTTAGTCTTCGAGTCGTTGCCTTTACTCTCTTGTTTTGTATGACCTAAAAAAGAAAAAAAAAAACTTTGCAAATGTTTCTCACACATCAGATTTACCCCCCTCCCCCTCCATCACACACAGTAAAATCCGGGCTTCTTGTGGGAACATCTGTTGCTCACCTGTCCTCCGTTGTGTCACACGTTTACTGGGACCTCTGCTAATGGCGTACATCATGAGGCGGCCACGGACCTGCCTCTTAGGTCATCCAAGGAGAAACCAGCTCCATCGTCAAAAATAAATACTTTATTCTTCAGTGCTACATGAGTGTTGACATCCGAACCTATCGGTGTGCTTTAAAAAGGATCCGTCGCGATTGGATTTAATCAGAGATTAATGCCGGGCACCTCCGCGTGAAGTTAAGACACGCCCCCAATCCAGGTTAGGATGAGGAGGTGGAGGGGCGCCCTACAGGTGTATAGAGTAGGCTCCTCCTTCACCCTTCACCCACACTTCCAATAGTGTAACACTAAATAAGTAAACGGCAACGTGTTCGTGTTATGTCTGATTTACGTCCACAGCCTGTTATACACGTGTGTGTGTGTGTGGCTTGTGGCGTTATGGTAACCCAAATAGCCGACGATAATAAAAACATTGATAAATGATGATCTTATTACTGCCAAATGACATGACTTCAATCACGTGTGCGGTTCAGACAGGTTTTCACCTTCACCCTGTTCGATGCACGTGGTGTCGAATCTGATTGCTGAATTTTGATTGCCCTTTTTACCCGAGCTCTGGTTCTTCTTATTCTAAGAGGACTTAAAAATGCACTTGTGATTTCAAGCCATGCGATGAACGATCAAACGGACGGCTGTTAATGAATCACCTCCGTGTGGGTCTACTCTACTGCACGGGAGGAGGTTGTGGGGACACAGATCACTGAATTAGCTCTGCTATTGTTTGGGGTTTGACTGTCACTCTAGTAACCTATACCGCCAACATAGGACTACCCCCCCCCACACCACACACACACACACACACACACACACACACACACCTTAATGGCCCTACTCTATAATAAGGATTATGTGCCAATTTTCATTCATTTAATTTCATTGTAGAATCAGTATCCGCCATCTCTAGACCAGATTGATACTATTGAGTTCACTACACTGCGTAAAGTGGGTTTTTAGTAAAATAATGTTCACTGTATTGTGTATAATAGTTACAGTAAATGCCTTCTTAATAACTTCTACGGTTTTATCAGAGTTGGGGAATTTCTGTTCCACTTTAATTTCTTTGTTTACATTCTACAGCTTTCTAAACCTTTTTTAATAGCCCTCTAGTCAGCTAGAGTAAGTCGTTGTAACAAACATTTGAACAAGCCACATAGGATGGATAACAAAAGCAACAGCAATCACTGCAATCCTGAGTTAGTACATCTGATACAGGTTTATACAAGATAAATAATAAGAACAAATACAAAATATACTATTAATGGCCCTGTCACACCTTGACGATTTTGCCTAGTTGGCATACAGTGAACTATCAATTTTTTTTTATTATTGTATTTAAAATTTGTATTATACGTATTAGTAACATATCGAACGTTTTGATAACTTATAGATAACTTATACCAACGAATGCTTCACAACTTATGCCCAACCATAGTCTAACTTATGCATAGCGCGCGGCAGCGTATCACCGACGATCGCGTCTCATAACCTATAATAAGGCTGCCGCTTGACGATTCAAACCATAACCACACTAGACATCACAGTAAAACCCCAAACAAGGGCACCCACAGGCATAGACACCCACAGCGTGCCAACGGCGACCCTTAGTAATGCGGTTCGCAGTCTTCCACGAGGCTATCGGTGATGTAGTTGACCTGAAGAACCTCCTGATAATACTGCTTCTCCACGTCCTTGTTCACCGTCCAGGCCACCACCTGCACGCCCCTCTTGGCCCAGTACTGGACGTAGTCTCTGTGGGGGGGGGGGGGGGAGAGACAAAATACACCAGATTTAGGTCTGAGTGGAGCTGCGTTGCGGAAAAAAAGGTGAATCAAACCTAGTGCTCTTCCTCACTGAAATCCTATAGTTTCGGGGGTCATAAGACACCGGCACTCACGGCGAGACAAAGTCTTTCTGTATCAGGAACGCAGAGACGCCGCAGAGCTTCCACAGGAGGTGGTGGTGTGCCCAGTCCAGGAGTATGTCCAACAGCGTCATCCACTGGTGTTTCCATGGCGATGCAAAATGCGGTGTACCGTCTCCACGGCGACTCATGCTCCACGGCCTGTGGGTTAGCGCTGTGACCACTTCCGGGTCAGTCTGCCTCATCTGGAGCAGGGGTCGGTCCATGGAAATATAAGGGCAATGTTCAATATTCCGCACGTCAACCTTTAGCTATAGATAGCACACACTTTTGGTGATAGAGTTGTATAAATGCTATGGCTATAAGTTGAAATACAGAAGAAAAAAAAGATTCTGAACCATTCCTCTGCAAGGGAAATGTGTTCCATCTTTGTGCCATATTATGGCATCTGATCATGCAGTTCAGTGTTGCTAACCGCAAAGTACGGTACAGTCTAAGTGACAATAGTGCAGGTATAACAGATCACAGGTGTGTGAGTGAGACCTTTCTTACCCTGTAGATGACTTTTGGTTCAAAGGAACAGACGATGCTGGAGTTGTAGAGAACCGGGTGTTTTCGGTACAGGTCTCCGAGAGCCACCGCTGCCTGTGTGGGAGATATAAAGACAACATGAGGTGGTTGTATGTCCGGTCCGAGTACTTTGGAGTGTGTCGCTATGTGTGTGTGTGTTCCTCAAAAGCCAGTTGGTGGGATAGCTGTGTTACTTAACTTTTAACGAAAATACAAATCAAAACACTTTGCCTCTTCCTGGGCTGAAACAACATCCCCCTTAAAGGAGCAGAACTACACAATATTTCTGTAAAATAATAAAGTGAAAATTATCAAATTACTGCCAGGTTATCCTGTGGTCTGAGGTTGTCACTCTTCATCATTAACATGTTATTTGGTTAAAATACCAATAATATTCAGTGTCTGTGTTATGGTAAATGGACATTTATATAGCGCTTTTCTAACCAATGGTTACTCAAAGCGCTTTACATATCAAGTCTCACATTCACCCATTCATACACACATTCAACCACCAACGGCGGAGTCAGCCATGCAAGGAGACAGCCAGCACGTCAGGAGCAGTTAGGGTTAGGGGGTCTTGCTCAAGGACACCGACAGCTTCTACTAGGAGGAGGCGGGGATCGAACCAGCAACCTTCTGGTTGTGAGGCGACCGCGCTACCTCCTAAGCTAAACTGACTTACTTTGGTGCTCCCGGTCAAATTTGACCGGCCTGTTTTAACTGCTCTTACATTAACACAAAAACCATTGATCATCACCTAATTTTATTTAACTCCCTTTTAAACAATGTCTCAGACTACTGGTTTACATGAATAACTGCAGTGAATATACAAAGAATAGACAGAAATTGTAAATTGTTTTCCAAAATTAATTTATTGTAAAAAACTAAAACAAAAATCAAAACAGAGACCAATTTCACAGAACATCAGAACATCAACATGAACACATCATCCGTGTGTGTGTGTGTGTGTCATCACACACGTGCCCACACAGGAATCACATTTGAAACTGTGTATGTAAGACTTGTTTTATTGTCTCTAGGGGCACAGAGCTCACATCTCTTCCATTTCTGGCCCTGTTTTGGGGGGAGAGTGGCCAGGGCAGCGGCTGGGGCTTGCAGACTCCTCACCAGACTGGCAGAGGCTGGTGCACGGGGAAGGTGCTGGCGCCGTTGAATTAGAGGAGTCACTAAAGCTTTCCCAAGCTCTGCCAGGAAGAGTCTCCTCTTGAAGTGTTTCCCCTGATTCCAGGCTGGGTCGATGGACGTCCACACCACATATGCATTACATGCAGACACATCCAGGATGTTGTGGAACACCGCCACAAGCCAACAAGCGGTCATTCGCTTGCAGGTGTACCAGTAAGCTGCAATGAAAGAAACAATAATGAATCTGTCTTACACAAAATGCAATGTTTTACATGAATACAAGTAAATCAAATGCATGACAGATGAAAATATACATTACCTTATCAAGGCAGTCCACGCCTCCTTTGTTTCTATTGTAGTCCAGGATGATATGGGGCTTCCTGTGCTCTGTGTCAGTGAAAGCAAATTTCGATGAGAGTGCCTCTCTCCCTCTGGTCGACACCAGTTCAGGGGGAAGTTGAGGCTTGTTCTTCCTCACTGTCCCCACCATGGTGAGCTTTCTTTTCAGCAGCTCCTGACCAAGCCCATGTGATGTGAAAAAGTTATCACATGTGATATTATGCCCCTTCAGACCGGCTGTCATGTCCAAGACAACACGCATGCCCTGGTTTTTTTCTTTCCCCGTGTAAACCTGTATATTCCAGGCGTAGCTGCTCCTGGCATCACATGCTGCCCAGATCTTGATCCCATACTTGCCTGGTTTGCTTGGGATGTACTGTTTGAATGGACAGCGACCTCTGAAAGGGACCAGACGCTCATCCACTGTCACCTCAGGGCCTGGATTGTACATCAGTGTCCCAAACGTTCCTGATGGCAGCCAGTTTGTCGTCTCGCCAGCGGAAAGGTTGTGTAGTTCTGTCATCAAATCGGATAACTTGTGAGAGGACATGATTGCAGGGACATAGTTGACCGGAATATAGGCCTCCCTGACTCTGCATCCCACAGACTTTTTGTAGCCTCATTGTTGGACCGATATACTCCTGCTAAAATCAACAGACCCATGGAGGTCTACCTGGTCCAAGGCTTTCCATGTGTCCGCAAACACACGCCTCCCCTCCAGGTTTGTCATCTCCATTATAATTTCCACAATGGACTCTGGTAAAAAGAGTTGGAAGCTGGACTTGATGTCATCCACACGAGATGTTGCATACCGTGTTGGCCCTGGCGTCATCCTAACAATATTTTCCACTCTTGCTCTGCCTCCTCTGTCCTGGGTGGATGAATACCAGAGCAAGTTGCCATTCTTGGACTGGAATGTCACCTCAGGTGCCTCTTTCTCAGGTGCCTCTTCCCCAGGTGTCTTCCTCAGGGGCCTCTTCCTCGCCATCTGTTGACTGGTCGGTCTCACAGCCTGTCCCAGGCTGTTGTCCCCGCGGTCTTCAAGATGTCCACCATCGTGCCTGTCCCTAAACAACCCAAGGTAACATGCCTGAATGACTATAGACCTGTAGCCCTCACCTCGATTGTCAGCAAATGCTTCGAGAGGTTGGGCAAGGACTTTATTTGCTCCGTGTTACCTGCCACACTGGACCCATGGCAATTTGCATATCGTCAAAATAGATCCACGGACGACGCAATTCCCATGGCCCTCCACACTGCCCTTTCCCACCTGGAGGGAAAGAACTGTTATGTGCGAATGCTGTTTGTGGACTACAGCTCAGCGTTCAACACAATAGTTCCTGCCAAGCTCGACACCAAGCTTAGAGGTCTAGGCGTGCCCCCATCCACGTGCAGCTGACTGCCGCCAGGTGGTGAGGATGGGCAGCACCACATCAGAGCCACTGACCCTCAACACGGGAGCCCCCAGGGATGCGTGCTGAGCCCTCTCCTCTACTCCCTCTACACCCACGACTGCATGGCTATGCACAGCTCCAACGTCATCGTCAAGTTTGCTGACGACACGACAGTGATGGGCCTGCGACGGCGACGTTGCAGGCCCGACGATGAGACAGCCTACAGGGAGGAGGTCGGATCGCTGGAGCAGTGGTGCCAGGAGAACAGCCTCGCCCTCAACGTCAAGAAGACCAAGGAGCTGATCGTGGACTTCAGGAAGCAGAGGGGAGAGCACAGCCCTCTCTCCATCGACGGTGTCGCAGTAGAGAGGGTCAGCAGCTTCAAGTTCCTCGGCATGCACATCTCCGAGGACCTCACATGGTCCACGCACAAAAAGAAAGGGCCCAACAACGCCTGTATTTCCTCAGGCGTCTGAATAAATTCAGCATGGGCCCCCGCATCCTGAGAACATTCTAGAACGGCACCATGGAGAGTGTTCTTACAGGGTGTATCACCGCCTGCTACGGGAACTGCACCGCACTCGAGCGCAGAGCGCTTCAAAGGGTGGTGCGGACGGCCCAGTATATCGTTGGAGGTGAGCACCCCTCCCTCCTGGATATATACAGCGGTGCGTGGCCAAGGCCAAACGCATCATAAAAGACATTGCCCACCCCAGCCACCAACTGTATTCACTTTTACCGTCAGGCAGGCGATACCGCAGTATCAAGTGCCTGACGGCTGCTGAACAAGGGCGTATAGCATATAACAATGTATATTTTATTACATTGATTTATATATACTCTTTTTATATATGCTCTTTTCTGTGCCGATATTTTGCATTTTATAAATTGCATTTTTATTTTTTAACTTTATTCTATTTTTATCTTATTTTTATAACTGCTGTCTGTCGTCGGGTATTGCACATAAGATTTTCACATCACTGCTTTATACTTGTGTAAACTGTGAAGTGACAATAAACTTGACTTGACTTGACAATGGTCTGGATCAAAATCAGGATCGATGTTGTCTTCTATTTCTGAGACAGCCTCCTCTATTTCTGGTTCAACTTCAATCCCATCTTCATCAGTTAAAAAAAAAGGTCAAGAGCCGCTCTGGCAGAAAATCGCCTGATCATAATTTCCTATGGCGGTCATTTTGGACCGGGAACACCACAGGTGTTACAAAGTTGACTAAACCACTCAAAATTCAATGAAAGTGGTGATCAGCAATTGTATATGTTCAAATGCCTAGTGTGGAGGATATCATAAGGCCTTGAGACAATCAAATGGAAAACAGAAGTAGGAAATCGGTCAGATTTGACCCGAACGTGACGGCTAGAGGGCACACAGCCCATACCTCTGCCAAACCAAAAAGTCTAATATTGCAATTTATATTTGCTATAGTCCGGGTTGGAGAATCAGGACTGGTTGTTAGGGAATGGATAGTTTGTGGTGCATTGTGTTGGCAAAAGTGTTGCCTTCCACACACTTATCAACCCAAACAGTTACATGCATCTTCATCCATCGTTAGGTGTGAGGTCTCTCACATTTTTTAAATTTGAACATTTACTCAAAATCTTGCCTGCTGCTTATCCTTAAACCCTTGAGTGTGTGTGTGTGTGTGTGTGTGTGTGTGTGTGTGTGTGTGTGTGTGTGTGTGTGTGTGTGTGTGTGTGTGTGTGTACCTGATCTGGATGACCTTTGACATCAAAGTAGATGGAGAGCTGGAGTTTGATGCACTCTTCCACTGCTTCTTCAAGAGTTGGGATCCTCTCTCCTGCAAATTTCTCCCTGAACGTTAAGGAGTAACTTTGCTTTCTCAACAGTTTTTTTGTACTTGGCCACATTAGACAGCTTCACTTAAATCATGGAACAGTAAGGAATACACACATCAATCGACTTAAGGGAGAGTTGTCCAGCGTAAAACTGTTGCAGTTACGATTGTAAAAAGAGTGCACAAAATAAACAGCTAAACAAATCCAAGCTAATATCATTATCAAGTTGTCTTCTGACCTGAGACGATGTTTCGCCGCTGCGTCCAATTTCGACAACTCGGAAAAGCTTATTTGGCCGAGTGGTCCAGATCCGTTGGTGGTGCGGTCCACAGTGTCATCGTGCATCAGAATCGGGACCCCATCGGATGAGAACTCGAGGTCTAGCTCCACTCCCTCTGCACCATTCTCACTAGCCTGGTGGGTCAAGTAGGCAAAAATTATATTAACACACATGGAACGGACGCCAGCAGGTGGTGCTGTGCACTGGTAAACCTCACTACCCGACGCCTAAAAGACGCTCTAGCACACACACACACACACACACACACACACACAGCGAGAGAGAGAGCAGCTGACCAGTACCCACCCATTTTGCATGGCAGTGTAAAAACAGGTTTGTAAGCAGTCTCCACAGTCACATATTCTCCTTCACGGGTTTGTTTTTAACTTTTACTAGTCGGGTCTCACCTGTCGGATCGCCGCTATGGTGTTCTCCGGCGCGTCGTGCCCGCCGCCCCTGTGCGCGATCGATGACGCCCTGCCCAAACCGCTCGCCACGCCGGTCCCGCGACTGAGCACTTGGCGCGCGCGGCTGTCAGGTACCTGGGGGAACTTAAACACCGCCAGGAACAAGTACACGGAGATGGCGAGCCCGCAGGACCACACGGGACTCCTGGTCCCCAGCAGGACCAGGCCGAACACGACCGAATAAAGGACCACGGCATCCCCCGATTGTAGCATTGTGCCCACACTGTGTGGAGGACAACCGCATTAAGATATACACGTAAACAATGTTCCCATGTGCTCAACTAAAGGCTGGTTTCAGGAGTCCGCGTTATTATCGTACTACATGATCATCCGATGGTAATATCACAATTCAACACCCAGGTTTAGGTGTAGAACTGCAACAGTATAAACAAATGCTTCCTTCAAAAAATAGCAAGATAATAAATCACCCTCTCGTAGGGACGTCAGTCCCCCCCCCCCCCCCGCGCGTCCCAGTGACGTCAGTCGTACCCGCACTGCGCAAGCGCATACGTGTGTGCATCCTAACATCCGCCTTCGAGCATTACTATACATTTAGTACAAAAATATAGGATAAATAACGGAGCTGTAAAATATTTTTTTTTATTATTTATTATATATATATGTAACGGGTAGAAGAAAGACTTAGTCTTTTATTGTGAAATGCCTGCTAAAGTATGTATCCGTAGTTTGTCCTGCAATGAGTGTTTAGTTAGCGCCATGGTAACCGGAATGTATATATAGTGCCCGGATAGGACTACCATGGCAGTTCGACTTGCAGTCTGCTAATGGTAAGTCACGGTCCGGTGCTGCTCTGGAAAAGTATTATAAATTACACTAAAGCTAACGTGAGATTTATTGTATGTTCAGACTGCAGCCACAAACATGTACCGTCGTCTGCAGGTAGTGAAGAAGGAAGCGGATGCTCTGTTTAAAATGAAAATCATGGTACAAGACCAGCTGAATCGGCTCAAGTTTGAAGAAGGAGCCCTGAATTTCGCCATTAATGCGAAGCTAGGTGTGGAAGTAACACAACCCATATATTTAGAACCTGAGGTTCAGGTCAACCCTGATGATGCAAGTGAGATCAATCTAACCAAACTCCTTCTGAGTGCTCCTATGGATTACGATATGGAGGAGGAGGAGGAAGATGATGACGACGATGAGGAGGACGATGAAGATGATGATTTTGATGAAGAACATGGTGGTGGGGACTATGATCTACAGTTCGTGCCTGGGGAGGATTACGGTGAATAGAAGGAAGAAGAAGATGAATGATACTCTGAGCTGTGGGTCAGTATTCCAGTGGCGTGTATGCCGGCGTAAGACGTCGGGCAAAGTCTGTTGACCTATTTTGTATTTCATTTCTTGAGTCATATTTATTTCAGTGGTAAGGATGAACATCTATTGACAATTTGGGATAGAGTGGAGTATGTAGATGATGAATGCATTTTGCATTACTTAATGTGTTACGCTTTGGTAAATTGTCTCAGTGTTGCAATATAAGTTGTTGGTTTTCTGTTTCTATCTATAGGTGTGGGCAGCCGGCACCAGTGAAAAGAACTGCGGATGTGGATTACTTTGAGCATGAGAGCATATGGCTGGGCCATATGAGAATGCAGTGAATCTGCATTATGTAATTAGAGAAATGATAAGCACAAAATAAAACGTTTTGACTGAGAAGAAAAAAATAAAAAGTGCATTGCAAGGAACAAAACTGAAGTACATGTCAGTTCAAAAACTCTCCCAAAAAGGAGTGTGAAAAGAAAGAAGACGGCCAATCTCCCAACTGAACACAGACTCAAAGATGCCTGCTACACCTCTGAAACGCAAAACATTGTTCCTGTAGCTTCAAGTGTACTACCTAGATACACTTCTGGTTAAATACTGTAATGGAAAAATCATATGTTGTCCCTTCTGTTTATTGACCTCAGGGTTCTAGTAGAGAATGCAAATGTAGTTCTCCCTATCACCCCTTTTGTCCTATTGTCCTGAGGGGTCTTGTCTTCTTCTTATCCTGTTTGACCAACTATCATGTTTATCTCACAGCGGGGGACAGTGGCTATTGCAGCCTACAGCTGTTGAGGGGGGGTTGGCATACAACAGCTGGATCAAAGGCTTGGCCGCTCCTGGTTCAACACCTCTGGCTTCCTCTGCCTGCACGAGAGTTCCTCTGTCCCGTGCTGGAGATGGGGGTGGTGGAGCCAGGTGGAGATGGGGGTGGTGGAGCCAGGTGGTCAAGACTTGCATCATTGGAGTGAAAGACAGTGTCTTAGGGGCAGTCCTAAGAAGGAATCAATGCTGAGTGTTGCCAGCATTACGGTGGACTTCCCTATCCTCACCTCATAGGATTCGGGGCTCCGACAAAGCTTTGTCTGTCTGTTTGTCTAAATGTCTGACTATATGTCTGTTCGGCCACTTGTCTACTTGTCTACTTGTATTTGTTCATTGTGTTCTGCTTGCTTGATAAATCTTCAAACTTAATTGAGTTCATGTGTGACAGTTCTTATTGATTGATAATTAGCCTTCTTATTCACGTAGATTTCCATAGATGACGCATTTATCCGTATTCCAGGGAATACGTTGACGTAATAGATGACGCATTTATCCGTATTCCAGGGAGTACGTTGACGTAATAAATTACAAATTTATCCGTATTCCAGGGAGTACGTTGACGTAATAAATTAGGGGCACTACATATCCGTATTCAGGGAATACGTTGGACGGAAGTCGTATATACGCAGGATAAGCCTTTGATGTGTGCAAGGTACACCTGGCGGTGGATAAAATAGTATAACTTCTAAGAGCTGTCACTGAGGTAAATGAACGCAATTTAAATAATTCAATAAAATTAGAGGTCAAAGATATTGGAAACAATTTTTTTGTTTTGTTAAAACGATTAAAAGATTAATTTTGCAGGGCGCATTGCGCAACACGGTGATCTCTCTCTCTCTCTCTCTCTCTCTCTCTCTCTCTCTCTCTCTCTCTCTCTCTCTCTCTCTCTCTCTCTCTCTCTCTCTCTATTTGTTCAGAGAATACAACATTGAAACTACGCTTCGGAATATAACTCTAAACTAAAGTTCATAAAAAATAATGAGAATAATTAAATAATAACATATGGGTTCACAGGGATCCAGGGAGGATGGCAAGGCAGAGGTTGCATCAAGTGCTAATTGCATATACATGCAAAATCATTTTGGGAAGGAGGTTTTACACTCTGTACTAGGATGGAGGGCCCCGGGGGGCCCATAGGGTGTCTAGGTGTAACTCAGTTAGCTCATTTAATTGTCAGAATGTGGAAGGGACGAATAGGCAGGGCCATAATGACTGTTTTCTTGAGTCAACTACCCAGGCTAAGGTGGACCTGGACCTTGACTGCCCTCCCCCAGCGACCCTACCAGCGGCCCAGCCAACCTGCTACTACCACTGCAGCAAGCCACGAGTGAAGCTGACCGATGTCATGAGAAGGTTACAAGAGACATGGGCGTAAGCAAGGCGAGCAGAGAGTTGGCCTGCAACAGAACCAACACAGAGGCAAGAACTTTACTCTGAAAAGCGGTTACACTGGCTCCGGCACAAACGGCAGCTTCGAGTGTTATAACCGCAATAAAGAAGGACACTTTGCAAGAGATTGCCCGGAGGAAAGCCGATTCAACCAGAGGCGTGGCAGTGATGATCATGATTCCGAACGCAACCAGCACAGAGGGTCCAGCTGACTGGCGGGGAGGAGCAGGAGGGCGACGGGTCCACTACAGCTGAAGTCAACAAACAGGGAAGTGACACACGTAGACATGCAGCAGCATACACACACATGAGGGAAGCCATTGACATTAGAAGCACCACACACACCACAACCAGGCACATACGTACTGTATATCTAGAAAATATTGATCCAAAAGACGTTGCCTTTTCTATAATTGATTAATATTACAATTTGCAATGGTATTTCATTTGGGAAAATACAACTTGACCTGACCCTAACCCTGACTCTAACCACTAACCCTGAAAAAGAGCAATGTTGATATCAGTCATGTTAATGAGGTTAATATGTTAAGGTTGAAAGATTCGTATAATACTGAGGAGATTGCTAATAGAATAGAAGAATAGTAGAATACGTTCGTATCGCACATGAGCTGATATACAACCAAAGAGTATAATAAAATAACAGCTATATAAAATGATAATGTTACTTGCATTGGAGTCAATGCTGTGTTACTGTTGACAAAGTGATTAAACCTTAAATGGTTAAAAATTTACCGGAACCTTTTATGAAACTTAAATTAAAAACCTACTAACCCTATATGATTGCTTTGAATAGGACAGCACCAATCAGAATGTTAAGTAAGACTTAAGTATTTCTAAAATATGTAAACAAAGGTGTGACATTTTATTTGGGAAAAAGAAAAGAAAAGTGGAGGCCAGGATAAACCTATACAATTATTTCACTGAGAAAACCCTTTAACTAATCTGGATTCATGTTATCAGGTTCTATAAGAACTGTTTTAATAATGTTATGATAAAACTTTAAGGTTTGCTATTTTTAAGTTTTTTTTATAATTTCATTTCTGGATACTTGGTCAGTGCGTGCTAGCAGACATTTAGGAGGAAATCACTTGAGGTGCTCGTCTAACTGGGACAGGGTGAACCAAGCGGCCCCTGCTTATCAGTTGTCAAGTGAAGATTCCCTTCCCCCGTCCTTTCCTCCCCTTGTAGTGATCTCTAGCTTCTCCTTAGTGTCTGGCGAGAGGCAGGCTGACTGGTTTCTTGATGCACAAGATAAAGCTCCTCTTGTGTTTCTTCGGGGATAACTCACACACCTTGAGCACATGTTTTGTTTGTTTTGTATTATTTTTGGTTTGTTTTTGTTTTTGTCATTCCTAGATTCGACATCTCAGCAGAAAAACTGAATTCAGACGGTCAAGCGGTAGCCATTGTGTCAGTTACATAGACAATTCTATCATCACAAACTTGAAGGTAGTATCGACTCAACACATGTTGTAATGATGTCCCATTCATGGTTTATACAGTTGCGAGATAAAGGAGGGGGTGTGAATGGCCCTAGGTCAAACGGACGGCTGTTAATGAATCACCTCCGTGTGGGTCTACTCTACTGCACGGGAGGAGGTTGTGGGGACACAGATCACTGAATTAGCTCTGCTATTGTTTGGGGTTTGACTGTCACTCTAGTAAGCTATACCGCCAACATAGGACTACCCCCCCCCCCCACACCACACACACACACACACACACACACACACACACCTTAATGGCCCTACTCTATAATAAGGATTATGTGCCAATTTTCATTCATTTAATTTCATTGTAGAATCAGTATCCGCCAACTCTAGACCAGATTGATACTATTGAGTTCACTACACTGCGTAAAGTGGGTTTTTAGTAAAATAATGTTCACTGTATTGTGTATAATAGTTACAGTAAATGCCTTCTTAATAACTTCTACGGTTTTATCAGAGTTGGGGAATTTCTGTTCCACTTTAATTTCTTTGTTTACTTTCTACAGCTTTCTAAACCTTTTTTAATAGCCCTCTAGTCAGCTAGAGTAAGTCGTTTATTATTGCTGTGTAACAAACATTTGAACAAGCCACATAGGATGGATAACAAAAGCAAAAGCAATCACTGCAATCCTGAGTTAGTACAGTACATCTGATACAGGTTTATACAAGATAAATAATAAGAACAAATACAAAATAACTATTAATGGCCCTGTCACACCTTGACGATTTTGCCTAGTTGGCATACAGTGAACTATCGAACGTTTTGATAACTTATAGATAACTTATACCAACGAATGCTTCACAACTTATGCCCAACCATAGTCTAACTTATGCATAGCGCGCGGCAGCGTATCACCGACGATCGCGTCTCATAACCTATAATAAGGCTGCCGCTTGACGATTCAAACCATAACCACACTAGACATCACAGTAAAACCCCAAACAAGGGCACCCACAGGCATAGACACCCACAGCGTGCCAACGGCGACCCTTAGTAATGCGGTTCGCAGTCTTCCACGAGGCTATCGGTGATGTAGTTGACCTGAAGAACCTCCTGATAATACTGCTTCTCCACGTCCTTGTTCACCGTCCAGGCCACCACCTGCACGCCCCTCTTGGCCCAGTACTGGACGTAGTCTCTGTGGGGGGGGGGGAGAGACAAAATACACCAGATTTAGGTCTGAGTGGAGCTGCGTTGCGGAAAAAAAGGTGAATCAAACCTAGTGCTCTTCCTCACTGAAATCCTATAGTTTCGGGGGTCATAAGACACCGGCACTCACGGCGAGACAAAGTCTTTCTGTATCAGGAACGCAGAGACGCCGCAGAGCTTCCACAGGAGGTGGTGGTGTGCCCAGTCCAGGAGTATGTCCAACAGCGTCATCCACTGGTGTTTCCATGGCGATGCAAAATGCGGTGTACCGTCTCCACGGCGACTCATGCTCCACGGCCTGTGGGTTAGCGCTGTGACCACTTCCGGGTCAGTCTGCCTCATCTGGAGCAGGGGTCGGTCCATGGAAATATAAGGGCAATGTTCAATATTCCGCACGTCAACCTTTAGCTATAGATAGCACACACTTTTGGTGATAGAGTTGTATAAATGCTATGGCTATAAGTTGAAATACAGAAGAAAAAAAAGATTCTGAACCATTCCTCTGCAAGGGAAATGTGTTCCATCTTTGTGCCATATTATGGCATCTGATCATGCAGTTCAGTGTTGCTAACCGCAAAGTACGGTACAGTCTAAGTGACAATAGTGCAGGTATAACAGATCACAGGTGTGTGAGTGAGACCTTTCTTACCCTGTAGATGACTTTTGGTTCAAAGGAACAGACGATGCTGGAGTTGTAGAGAACCGGGTGTTTTCGGTACAGGTCTCCGAGAGCCACCGCTGCCTGTGTGGGAGATATAAAGACAACATGAGGTGGTTGTATGTCCGGTCCGAGTACTTTGGAGTGTGTCGCTATGTGTGTGTGTTCCTCAAAAGCCAGTTGGTGGGATAGCTGTGTTACTTAACTTTTAACGAAAATACAAATCAAAACACTTTGCCTCTTCCTGGGCTGAAACAACATCCCCCTTAAAGGAGCAGAACTACACAATATTTCTGTAAAATAATAAAGTGAAAATTATCAAATTACTGCCAGGTTATCCTGTGGTCTGCGGTTGTCACTCTTCATCATTAACATGTTATTTGGTTAAAATACCAATAATATTCAGTGTCTGTGTTATGGTAAATGGACATTTATATAGCGCTTTTCTAACCAATGGTTACTCAAACCGCTTTACATATCAAGTCTCACATTCACCCATTCATACACACATTCAACCACCAACGGCGGAGTCAGCCATGCAAGGAGACAGCCAGCACGTCAGGAGCAGTTAGGGTTAGGGGGTCTTGCTCAAGGACACCGACAGCTTCTGCTAGGAGGAGGCGGGGATCGAACCAGCAACCTTCTGGTTGTGAGGCGACCGCGCTACCTCCTAAGCTAAACTGACTTACTTTGGTGCTCCCGGTCAAATTTGACCGGCCTGTTTTAACTGCTCTTACATTAACACAAAAACCATTGATCATCACCTAATTTTATTTAACTCCCTTTTAAACAATGTCTCAGACTACTGGTTTACATGAATAACTGCAGTGAATATACAAAGAATAGACAGAAATTGTAAATTGTTTTCCAAAATTAATTTATTGTAAAAAACTAAAACAAAAATCAAAACAGAGACCAATTTCACAGAACATCAGAACATCAACATGAACACATCATCCGTGTGTGTGTGTGTGTGTGTGTCATCACACACGTGCCCACACAGGCATCACATTTGAAACATGTAAGACTTGTTTTATTGTCTCTAGGGGCACAGAGCTCACATCTCTTCCATTTCTGGCCCTGTTTTGGGGGGAGAGTGGCCAGGGCAGCGGCTGGGGCTTGCAGACTCCTCACCAGACTGGCAGAGGCTGGTGCACGGGGAAGGTGCTGGCGCCGTTGAATTAGAGGAGTCACTAAAGCTTTCCCAAGCTCTGCCAGGAAGAGTCTCCTCTTGAAGTGTTTCCCCTGATTCCAGGCTGGGTCGATGGACGTCCACACCACATATGCATTACATGCAGACACATCCAGGATGTTGTGGAACACCGCCACAAGCCAACAAGCTGTCATTCGCTTGCAGGTGTACCAGTAAGCTGCAATGAAAGAAACAATAATGAATCCGTCTTACACAAAATGCAATGTTTTACATGAATACAAGTAAATCAAATGCATGACAGATGAAAATATACATTACCTTATCAAGGCAGTCCACGCCTCCTTTGTTTCTATTGTAGTCCAGGATGATATGGGGCTTCCTGTGCTCTGCTGTGCGGACAGCGGCGTCTTTGTGTAGCGTGCTCATCAGGCTGACATTCTTATTCTTCTTGGGCTAATATGACACAAGACTCTGTCAGTGAAAGCAATGCAATTTCGATGAGAGTGCCTCTCTCCCTCTGGTCGACACCAGTGCAGGGGGAAGTTGAGGCTTGTTCTTCCTCACTGTCCCCACCATGGTGAGCTTTCTTTTCAGCAGCTCCTGACCAAGCCCATGTGATGTGAAAAAGTTATCACATGTGATATTATGCCCCTTCAGACCGGCTGTCATGTCCAAGACAACACGCATGCCCTGGTTTTTTTCTTTCCCCGTGTAAACTTGTATATTCCAGGCGTAGCTGCTCCTGGCATCACATGCTGCCCAGATCTTGATCCCATACTTGCCTGGTTTGCTTGGGATGTACTGTTTGAATGGACAGCGACCTCTGAAAGGTACCAGACGCTCGTCCACTGTCACCTCTGGACCTGGATTGTACATCAGTGTCCCAAACGTTCCTGATGGCAGCCAGTTTGTCGTCTCGCCAGCGGAAAGGTTGTGTAGTTCTGTCATCAAATCGGATAACTTGTGAGAGGACATGATTGCAGGGACATAGTTGACCGGAATATAGGCCTCCCTGACTCCGCATCCCACAGACTTTTTGTAGCCTCATTGTTGGACCGATATACTCAACAGACCCATGTAGGCTTGGAGGTCTACCTGGTCCAAGGCTTTCCATGTGTCCGCAAACACACGCCTCCCCTCCAGGTTTGTCATCTCCATTATAATTTCCACAATGGACTCTGGTAAAAAGAGTTGGAAGCTGGACTTGATGTCATCCACACGAGATGTTGCATACCGTGTTGGCCCTGGCGTCATCCTAACAATATTTTCCACTCTTGCTCTGCCTCCTCTGTCCTGGGTGGATGAATACCAGAGCAAGTTGCCATTCTTGGACTGGAATGTCACCTCAGGTGCCTCTTTCTCAGGTGCCTCTTCCCCAGGTGTCTTCCTCAGGGGCCTCTTCCTCGCCATCTGTTGACTGGTCGGTCTCACAGCCTGTCCCAGGCTGTTGTCCCCGCGGTCTTCAAGATGTCCACCATCGTGCCTGTCCCTAAACAACCCAAGGTAACATGCCTGAATGACTATAGACCTGTAGCCCTCACCTCGATTGTCAGCAAATGCTTCGAGAGGTTGGTCAAGGACTTTATTTGCTCCGTGTTACCTGCCACACTGGACCCATGGCAATTTGCATATCGTCAAAATAGATCCACGGACGACGCAATTCCCATGGCCCTCCACACTGCCCTTTCCCACCTGGAGGGAAAGAACTGTTATGTGCGAATGCTGTTTGTGGACTACAGCTCAGCGTTCAACACAATAGTTCCTGCCAAGCTCGACACCAAGCTTAGAGGTCTAGGCGTGCCCCCATCCACGTGCAGCTGACTGCCGCCAGGTGGTGAGGATGGGCAGCACCACATCAGAGCCACTGACCCTCAACACGGGAGCCCCCAGGGATGCGTGCTGAGCCCTCTCCTCTACTCCCTCTACACCCACGACTGCATGGCTATGCACAGCTCCAACGTCATCGTCAAGTTTGCTGACGACACGACAGTGATGGGCCTGCGACGGCGACGTTGCAGGCCCGACGATGAGACAGCCTACAGGGAGGAGGTCGGATCGCTGGAGCAGTGGTGCCAGGAGAACAGCCTCGCCCTCAACGTCAAGAAGACCAAGGAGCTGATCGTGGACTTCAGGAAGCAGAGGGGAGAGCACAGCCCTCTCTCCATC
This sequence comes from Muraenolepis orangiensis, assembly GCA_027704905.1. Lineage (NCBI taxonomy): Eukaryota > Metazoa > Chordata > Actinopteri > Gadiformes > Muraenolepididae > Muraenolepis > Muraenolepis orangiensis. Next base: position 2,626,479 of record CM051003.1, on the reverse strand, counting down.
GACGGTGTCGCAGTAGAGAGGGTCAGCAGCTTCAAGTTCCTCGGCATGCACATCTCCGAGGACCTCACATGGTCCACGCACAAAAAGAAAGGGCCCAACAACGCCTGTATTTCCTCAGGCGTCTGAATAAATTCAGCATGGGCCCCCGCATCCTGAGAACATTCTAGAACGGCACCATGGAGAGTGTTCTTACAGGGTGTATCACCGCCTGCTACGGGAACTGCACCGCACTCGAGCGCAGAGCGCTTCAAAGGGTGGTGCGGACGGCCCAGTATATCGTTGGAGGTGAGCACCCCTCCCTCCTGGATATATACAGCGGTGCGTGGCCAAGGCCAAACGCATCATAAAAGACATTGCCCACCCCAGCCACCAACTGTATTCACTTTTACCGTCAGGCAGGCGATACCGCAGTATCAAGTGCCTGACGGCTGCTGAACAAGGGCGTATAGCATATAACAATGTATATTTTATTACATTGATTTATATATACTCTTTTTATATATGCTCTTTTCTGTGCCGATATTTTGCATTTTATAAATTGCATTTTTATTTTTTAACTTTATTCTATTTTTATTCTATTTTTATCTTATTTTTATAACTGCTGTCTGTCGTCGGGTATTGCACATAAGATTTTCACATCACTGCTTTATACTTGTGTAAACTGTGAAGTGACAATAAACTTGACTTGACAATGGTCTGGATCAAAATCAGGATCGATGTTGTCTTCTATTTCTGAGACAGCCTCCTCTATTTCTGGTTCAACTTCAATCCCATCTTCATCAGTTAAAAAAAAAGGTCAAGAGCCGCTCTGGCAGAAAATCGCCTGATCATAATTTCCTATGGCGGTCATTTTGGACCGGGAACACCACAGGTGTTACAAAGTTGACTAAACCACTCAAAATTCAATGAAAGTGGTGATCAGCAATTGTATATGTTCAAATGCCTAGTGTGGAGGATATCATAAGGCCTTGAGACAATCAAATGGAAAACAGAAGTAGGAAATCGGTCAGATTTGACCCGAACGTGACGGCTAGAGGGCACACAGCCCATACCTCTGCCAAACCAAAAAGTCTAATATTGCAATTTATATTTGCTATAGTCCGGGTTGGAGAATCAGGACTGGTTGTTAGGGAATGGATAGTTTGTGGTGCATTGTGTTGGCAAAAGTGTTGCCTTCCACACACTTATCAACCCAAACAGTTACATGCATCTTCATCCATCGTTAGGTGTGAGGTCTCTCACATTTTTTAAATTTGAACATTTACTCAAAATCTTGCCTGCTGCTTATCCTTAAACCCTTGAGTGTGTGTGTGTGTGTGTGTGTGTGTGTGTGTGTGTGTGTGTGTGTGTGTGTGTGTGTGTGTGTGTGTGTGTGTGTGTGTGTGTGTGTGTGTACCTGATCTGGATGACCTTTGACATCAAAGTAGATGGAGAGCTGGAGTTTGATGCACTCTTCCACTGCTTCTTCAAGAGTTGGGATCCTCTCTCCTGCAAATTTCTCCCTGAACGTTAAGGAGTAACTTTGCTTTCTCAACAGTTTTTTTGTACTTGGCCACATTAGACAGCTTCACTTAAATCATGGAACAGTAAGGAATACACACATCAATCGACTTAAGGGAGAGTTGTCCAGCGTAAAACTGTTGCAGTTACGATTGTAAAAAGAGTGCACAAAATAAACAGCTAAACAAATCCAAGCTAATATCATTATCAAGTTGTCTTCTGACCTGAGACGATGTTTCGCCGCTGCGTCCAATTTCGACAACTCGGAAAAGCTTATTTGGCCGAGTGGTCCAGATCCGTTGGTGGTGCGGTCCACAGTGTCATCGTGCATCAGAATCGGGACCCCATCGGATGAGAACTCGAGGTCTAGCTCCACTCCCTCTGCACCATTCTCACTAGCCTGGTGGGTCAAGTAGGCAAAAATTATATTAACACACATGGAACGGACGCCAGCAGGTGGTGCTGTGCACTGGTAAACCTCACTACCCGACGCCTAAAAGACGCTCTAGCACACACACACACACACACACACACACACACAGCGAGAGAGAGAGCAGCTGACCAGTACCCACCCATTTTGCATGGCAGTGTAAAAACAGGTTTGTAAGCAGTCTCCACAGTCACATATTCTCCTTCACGGGTTTGTTTTTAACTTTTACTAGTCGGGTCTCACCTGTCGGATCGCCGCTATGGTGTTCTCCGGCGCGTCGTGCCCGCCGCCCCTGTGCGCGATCGATGACGCCCTGCCCAAACCGCTCGCCACGCCGGTCCCGCGACTGAGCACTTGGCGCGCGCGGCTGTCAGGTACCTGGGGGAACTTAAACACCGCCAGGAACAAGTACACGGAGATGGCGAGCCCGCAGGACCACACGGGACTCCTGGTCCCCAGCAGGACCAGGCCGAACACGACCGAATAAAGGACCACGGCATCCCCCGATTGTAGCATTGTGCCCACACTGTGTGGAGGACAACCGCATTAAGATATACACGTAAACAATGTTCCCATGTGCTCAACTAAAGGCTGGTTTCAGGAGTCCGCGTTATTATCGTACTACATGATCATCCGATGGTAATATCACAATTCAACACCCAGGTTTAGGTGTAGAACTGCAACAGTATAAACAAATGCTTCCTTCAAAAAATAGCAAGATAATAAATCACCCTCTCGTAGGGACGTCAGTCCCCCCCCCCCCCCCGCGCGTCCCAGTGACGTCAGTCGTACCCGCACTGCGCAAGCGCATACGTGTGTGCATCCTAACATCCGCCTTCGAGCATTACTATACATTTAGTACAAAAATATAGGATAAATAACGGAGCTGTAAAATATTTTTTTTTATTATTTATTATATATATATGTAACGGGTAGAAGAAAGACTTAGTCTTTTATTGTGAAATGCCTGCTAAAGTATGTATCCGTAGTTTGTCCTGCAATGAGTGTTTAGTTAGCGCCATGGTAACCGGAATGTATATATAGTGCCCGGATAGGACTACCATGGCAGTTCGACTTGCAGTCTGCTAATGGTAAGTCACGGTCCGGTGCTGCTCTGGAAAAGTATTATAAATTACACTAAAGCTAACGTGAGATTTATTGTATGTTCAGACTGCAGCCACAAACATGTACCGTCGTCTGCAGGTAGTGAAGAAGGAAGCGGATGCTCTGTTTAAAATGAAAATCATGGTACAAGACCAGCTGAATCGGCTCAAGTTTGAAGAAGGAGCCCTGAATTTCGCCATTAATGCGAAGCTAGGTGTGGAAGTAACACAACCCATATATTTAGAACCTGAGGTTCAGGTCAACCCTGATGATGCAAGTGAGATCAATCTAACCAAACTCCTTCTGAGTGCTCCTATGGATTACGATATGGAGGAGGAGGAGGAAGATGATGACGACGATGAGGAGGACGATGAAGATGATGATTTTGATGAAGAACATGGTGGTGGGGACTATGATCTACAGTTCGTGCCTGGGGAGGATTACGGTGAATAGAAGGAAGAAGAAGATGAATGATACTCTGAGCTGTGGGTCAGTATTCCAGTGGCGTGTATGCCGGCGTAAGACGTCGGGCAAAGTCTGTTGACCTATTTTGTATTTCATTTCTTGAGTCATATTTATTTCAGTGGTAAGGATGAACATCTATTGACAATTTGGGATAGAGTGGAGTATGTAGATGATGAATGCATTTTGCATTACTTAATGTGTTACGCTTTGGTAAATTGTCTCAGTGTTGCAATATAAGTTGTTGGTTTTCTGTTTCTATCTATAGGTGTGGGCAGCCGGCACCAGTGAAAAGAACTGCGGATGTGGATTACTTTGAGCATGAGAGCATATGGCTGGGCCATATGAGAATGCAGTGAATCTGCATTATGTAATTAGAGAAATGATAAGCACAAAATAAAACGTTTTGACTGAGAAGAAAAAAATAAAAAGTGCATTGCAAGGAACAAAACTGAAGTACATGTCAGTTCAAAAACTCTCCCAAAAAGGAGTGTGAAAAGAAAGAAGACGGCCAATCTCCCAACTGAACACAGACTCAAAGATGCCTGCTACACCTCTGAAACGCAAAACATTGTTCCTGTAGCTTCAAGTGTACTACCTAGATACACTTTTGGTTAAATACTGTAATGGAAAAATCATATGTTGTCCCTTCTGTTTATTGACCTCAGGGTTCTAGTAGAGAATGCAAATGTAGTTCTCCCTATCACCCCTTTTGTCCTATTGTCCTGAGGGGTCTTGTCTTCTTCTTATCCTGTTTGACCAACTATCATGTTTATCTCACAGCGGGGGACAGTGGCTATTGCAGCCTACAGCTGTTGAGGGGGGGTTGGCATACAACAGCTGGATCAAAGGCTTGGCCGCTCCTGGTTCAACACCTCTGGCTTCCTCTGCCTGCACGAGAGTTCCTCTGTCCCGTGCTGGAGATGGGGGTGGTGGAGCCAGGTGGAGATGGGGGTGGTGGAGCCAGGTGGTCAAGACTTGCATCATTGGAGTGAAAGACAGTGTCTTAGGGGCAGTCCTAAGAAGGAATCAATGCTGAGTGTTGCCAGCATTACGGTGGACTTCCCTATCCTCACCTCATAGGATTCGGGGCTCCGACAAAGCTTTGTCTGTCTGTTTGTCTAAATGTCTGACTATATGTCTGTTCGGCCACTTGTCTACTTGTATTTGTTCATTGTGTTCTGCTTGCTTGATAAATCTTCAAACTTAATTGAGTTCATGTGTGACAGTTCTTATTGATTGATAATTAGCCTTCTTATTCACGTAGATTTCCATAGATGACGCATTTATCCGTATTCCAGGGAATACGTTGACGTAATAGATGACGCATTTATCCGTATTCCAGGGAGTACGTTGACGTAATAAATTACAAATTTATCCGTATTCCAGGGAGTACGTTGACGTAATAAATTAGGGGCACTACATATCCGTATTCAGGGAATACGTTGGACGGAAGTCGTATATACGCAGGATAAGCCTTTGATGTGTGCAAGGTACACCTGGCGGTGGATAAAATAGTATAACTTCTAAGAGCTGTCACTGAGGTAAATGAACGCAATTTAAATAATTCAATAAAATTAGAGGTCTGAAAGATATTGGAAACAATTTTTTTGTTTTGTTAAAACGATTAAAAGATTAATTTTGCAGGGCGCAACAGGGGCGTTTTTAGGATTTGAAAACATCCGGGGCTTAGCCCAGAGGCAGGGATGCAAACAGGAAACGCTGAAAAAAGAGAATTTTTTCCAAAAAAGCTTTAACTTCCCTCCCGAATCCAAGCGACCGAGCGAAGCGAGGGAGCAACAATTTTTTTTTCATTTATTTATTAAAATAACGCATAAAATAGTGTTTTTAACTTACAATCAGATCAGATTTTGGGGTTTGTGTTTAGTTAATTTTATTGCATATGCATTCATGTATTACAATCATTAGAGAAAGTTAGTTATTGCTCAGTCAATTGTTGGAATTATTTTTTCTTGCTCTTGGCAAGGGGGTCAGCCATAGACGGCGACCCTGGAGCAACTAGGGGTTAGGTGCCTTGCCCAGGGACACTTGGACATACATGGCACCACAGCCGTGATTCGAACCCTGCGAGCTGCCGACTTTTACCAGCTGAGCTATGTAGCTGCCAGGGAGAGGGGGGCGTGGCGTGAACAACACTGTTGTTAGATGACTGTTACAACACTACAGCATACACCACTTATAGTTACAGTACAGTATAGTTACAGTATAGTTACAGAACAGTATAGTGTAGTTAGAGTACTGTTACAGTATAAGTACTGTTACAGTATAGTTACAGTACTGTTAATAGCCACACACATGATACAAGATACAAAGGCGTGAAATAATTTGCCTACACCACCGTTATATCAGCACAATTACACTGCCACTATCAATTCCTTATTTAGGCCTACATCAGCAAAAAATGTATAGTGTGATATGCTTGCTCCCCTCGAAAATACATTAATATGCCATATTGTTCATGCACATTTTTTCATAATGCTTTAACTAAATAACAAAATAGGCAGTTTATTACAGCTTTAAATAGCTACCCAACTGCTGTACCTAGCTGCTTATCCCCTGACATCTCAAGTTCCATGCAAGTTATTTCAGACTAAAATGAATACAAGTGAGACAGACAACTAGCTTACATTACCTCTATTATTATTATTATTATCCTCTGTGTGCCAATGCTATATTAGTGGATTTAAAAAAGAATAATAATAATAATAATTCATTGTTATTCTTAACTGTTCAAATATCATTGAAACCACAGCATAAGAGAAGCTTTGAGAGCATGCAATCAAAAAATAAATTTTTTTTTTTTTTTTTTTTTACAGAAAATGTATATATACATTCGGGGCTAATTACAAAACATCCGGGCTTTAGCCCGAATAAAACAGCCTAGCGACGCCACTGGGGCGCAACACGGTGATCTCTCTCTCTCTCTCTCTCCTTCTCTCTCTCTCTCTCTCTCTCTCCTCTCTCTCCTCTCTCTCTCTCTCTCTCTCTCTCTCTCTCTCTCTCTCTCTCTCTCTCTCTCTCTCTCTCTATTTGTTCAGAGAATACAACATTGAAACTACGCTTCGGAATATAACTCTAAACTAAAGTTCATAAAAAATAATGAGAATAATTAAATAATAACATATGGGTTCACAGGGATCCAGGGAGGATGGCAAGGCAGAGGTTGCATCAAGTGCTAATTGCATATACATGCAAAATCATTTTGGGAAGGAGGTTTTACACTCTGTACTAGGATGGAGGGCCCCGGGGGGGCCCATAGGGTGTCTAGGTGTAACTCAGTTAGCTCATTTAATTGTCAGAATGTGGAAGGGACGAATAGGCAGGGCCATAATGACTGTTTTCTTGAGTCAACTACCCAGGCTAAGGTGGACCTGGACCTTGACTGCCCTCCCCCAGCGACCCTACCAGCGGCCCAGCCAACCTGCTACTACCACTGCAGCAAGCCACGAGTGAAGCTGACCGATGTCATGAGAAGGTTACAAGAGACATGGGCGTAAGCAAGGCGAGCAGAGAGTTGGCCTGCAACAGAACCAACACAGAGGCAAGAACTTTACTCTGAAAAGCGGTTACACTGGCTCCGGCACAAACGGCAGCTTCGAGTGTTATAACCGCAATAAGAAGGACACTTTGCAAGAGATTGCCCGGAGGAAAGCCGATTCAACCAGAGGCGTGGCAGTGATGATCATGATTCCGAACGCAACCAGCACAGAGGGTCCAGCTGACTGGCGGGGAGGAGCAGGAGGGCGACGGGTCCACTACAGCTGAAGTCAACAAACAGGGAAGTGACACACGTAGACATGCAGCAGCATACACACACATGAGGGAAGCCATTGACATTAGAAGCACCACACACACCACAACCAGGCACATACGTACTGTATATCTAGAAAATATTGATCCAAAAGACGTTGCCTTTTCTATAATTGATTAATATTACAATTTGCAATGGTATTTCATTTGGGAAAATACAACTTGACCCTGACTAACCCTGACTCTAACCACTAACCCTGAAAAAGAGCAATGTTGATATCAGTCATGTTAATGAGGTTAATATGTTAAGGTTGAAAGATTCGTATGATACTGAGGAGATTGCTAATCGAATAGAAGAATAGTAGAATACGTTCGTATCGCACATGAGCTGATATACAACCAAAGAGTATAATAAAATAACAGCTATATAAAATGATAATGTTACTTGCATTGGAGTCAATGCTGTGTTGCTGTTGACAAAGTGATTAAACCTTAAATGGTTAAAAATTTACCGGAACCTTTTATGAAACTTAAATTAAAAACCTACTAACCCTATATGATTGCTTTGAATAGGACAGCACCAATCAGAATGTTAAGTAAGACTTAAGTATTTCTAAAATATGTAAACAAAGGTGTGACATTTTATTTGGGAAAAAGAAAAGAAAAGTGGAGGCCAGGATAAACCTATACAATTATTTCACTGAGAAAACCCTTTAACTAATCTGGATTCATGTTATCAGGTTCTATAAGAACTGTTTTAATAATGTTATGATAAAACTTTAAGGTTTGCTATTTTTAAGTTTTTTTTATAATTTCATTTCTGGATACTTGGTCAGTGCGTGCTAGCAGACATTTAGGAGGAAATCACTTGAGGTGCTCGTCTAACTGGGACAGGGTGAACCAGCGGCCCCTGCTTATCAGTTGTCAAGTGAAGATTCCTTCCCCCGTCCTTTCCTCCCCTTGTAGTGATCTCTAGCTTCTCCTTAGTGTCTGGCGAGAGGCAGGCTGACTGGTTTCTTGATGCACAAGATAAAGCTCCTCTTGTGTTTCTTCGGGATAACTCACACACCTTGAGCACAATGTTTTTGTTTGTTTTGTATTATTTTTGGTTTGTTTTTGTTTTGTCATTCCTAGATTCGACATCTCAGCAGAAAAACTGAATTCAGACGGTCAAGCGGTAGCCATTGTGTCAGTTTACATAGACATTCTATCATCACAAACTTGAAGGTAGTATCGACTCAACACATGTTGTAATGATGTCCAGTCATGGTTTATACAGGTGCGAGATAAAGGAGGGGGTGTGAATGGCCCTAGGTCAAACGGACGGCTGTTAATGAATCACCTCCGTGTGGGTCTACTCTACTGCACGGGAGGAGGTTGTGGGGACACAGATCACTGAATTAGCTCTGCTATTGTTTGGGGTTTGACCTGTCACTCTAGTAACCTATACCGCCACATAGGACTACCCCCCCCCCCCCCCACACCACACACACACACACACACACACACACCTTAATGGCCCTACTCTATAATAAGGATTATGTGCCAATTTTCATTCATTTAATTCATTGTAGAATCAGTATCCGCCATCTCTAGACCAGATTGATACTATTGAGTTCACTACACTGCGTAAAGTGGGTTTTTAGTAAAATAATGTTCACTGTATTGTGTATAATAGTTACAGTAAATGCCTTCTTAATAACTTCTACGGTTTTATCAGAGTTGGGGAATTTCTGTTCCACTTTAATTTCTTTGTTACTTTCTACAGCTTTCTAAAACCTTTTTAATAGCCCTCTAGTCAGCTAGAGTAAGTCGTTGTAACAAACATTTGAACAAGCCACATAGGATGGATAACAAAAGCAACAGCAATCACTGCAATCCTGAGTAGTACAGTACATCTGATACAGGTTTATACAAGATAAATAATAAGAACAAATACAAATATACTATTAATGGCCCTGTCACACCTTGACGATTTTGCCTAGTTGGCATACAGTGAACTATCAATTTTTTTTTATTATTGTATTTAAAATTTGTATTATACGTATTAGTAACATATCGAACGTTTTGATAACTTATAGATAACTTATACCAACGAATGCTTCACAACTTATGCCCAACCATAGTCTAACTTATGCATAGCGCGCGGCAGCGTATCACCGACGATCGCGTCTCATAACCTATAATAAGGCTGCCGCTTGACGATTCAAACCATAACCACACTAGACATCACAGTAAAACCCCAAACAAGGGCACCCACAGGCATAGACACCCACAGCGTGCCAACGGCGACCCTTAGTAATGCGGTTCGCAGTCTTCCACGAGGCTATCGGTGATGTAGTTGACCTGAAGAACCTCCTGATAATACTGCTTCTCCACGTCCTTGTTCACCGTCCAGGCCACCACCTGCACGCCCCTCTTGGCCCAGTACTGGACGTAGTCTCTGTGGGGGGGGGGGAGAGACAAAATCACCAGATTTAGGTCTGAGTGGAGCTGCGTTGTGGAAAAAAAGGTGAATCAAACCTAGTGCTCTTCCTCACTGAAATCCTATAGTTTCGGGGGTCATAAGACACCGGCACCTCACAGGCGAGACAAAGTCTTTCTGTATCAGGAACGCAGAGATGCCGCAGAGCTTCCACAGGAGGTGGTGGTGTGCCCAGTCCAGGAGTATGTCCAACAGCGTCATCCACTGGTGTTTCCATGGCGATGCAAAATGCGGTGTCCCGTCTCCACGGCGACTCATGCTCCACGCCTGTGGGTTAGCGCTGTGACCACTTCCGGGTCAGTCTGCCTCATCTGGAGCAGGGGTCGGTCCATGGAATCTAAGGGCATGTTCAATATTCCGCACGTCAACCTTTAGCTATAGATAGCACACACTTTTGGTGATAGAGTTGTATAAATGCTATGGCTATAAGTTGAAATACAGAAGAAAAAAAAGATTCTGACCATTCCTCTGCAAGGGAAATGTGTTCCATCTTGTGCCATATTATGGCATCTGATCATGCAGTTCAGTGTTGCTAACCGCAAGTACGGTACAGTCTCAGTGACCATAGTGCAGGTATAACAGATCACAGGTGTGTGAGTGAGACCTTTCTTACCTGTAGATGACTTTTGGTTTCAAAGGAACAGACGATGCTGAGTTGTAGAGACCGGGTGTTTTCGGTACAGTTCTCCGAGAGCCACCGCTGCCTGTGTGGAGATATAAGACAACATGAGGTGGTTGTATGTCCGTTCCGAGTACTTTGGTACGAGTGTGTCGCTATGGTGTGTGTGCCTCAAAAGCAGTTTGGCGGGATAGCTGTGGTTACTTAACTTTTAAACGAAAATACAAATCAAAAACACTTTGCCTCTTCCTGGGCTCGAAACAACATCCCCCTTAAAGGAGCAGAACATACACAATATTTCTGTAAAATAATAAAGTGAAAATTATCAAATTACTGCCAGGGGTGTTATCCTTAACACTCTGTCAACTGTGGTCTGGGTTGTCACTGCTTCATCATTAACAAACATGTGATTTGGTTAAAATACCAATAATATTCATGTGTCTGTGTTCTGGGAAATGGACGATTATCTAGCGCTTTTCTCACCACTGCGTTACTCAAAGCGCGTTACATTATCAAGTCGCACCATTCACCCATTCATACAACACATCAACCACCAACCGGCGGAGTCAGCCTATGGCAAGGAGACAGCCAGCACGTTCAGGAGCGGGTTGGGGGGGCAGTTAGGGTTAGGGGGTCTTTGCTCAAGGACACGACAGCTTCGACTAGGAGGAGTGCGGGGATCGAACCAGCAACCTTCTGGTGTGGGAAGGCGCCCAGCTGCTACTTCCTAAGCTAAACTGGACCTGACTTTGGTGCTCTACCGGGCAAAATTTGACCGGCCTCTGTTTTAACTGCTCTACAGTAACACAAAAACCAAGTGATCATCACCTAATTTTAATTTAACTCTCCTTTTAAACACATGTCCTCACAGACTAGCCTGGTTTTACATGGAATACTGCCCCAGTGAATATACAACGAATAGACCGAAATTGTAAATTTGTTTCCAAATTATTTATTAGTAAAAAACTGAAAACTAAAAATCAAAACAGAGACCAATTTCACAGAACTATCAACATGACCACATCATCCGTGTGTGTGTGTGTGTGGTCATCACACACGTGCCCACACCGGCATCACATTTGAAACATGTAAGACTTGTTTTATTGTCTCTAGGGGCACAGAGCTCACATCTCTTCCCATTTCTGGCACCCTGTTTTTGGGGGGAGAGTGGCCAGGGCAGCGGACCTGGGGCTTTGCAGACTCCTCACCAGGACTGGCAGAGGCTGGTGCACGGGGAAGGTGCTGGCAGCCGTTGAATTAGAGGACGTCCACTAAAGCTTTCCCAAAGCCTCTGCCAGGAAGAGTCCTCCTCGTGAAGTGTGTTCCACTGATGCCAGGCTGGGTCGATGGCCGTCCCACTACCACATATGCATTGACCATGCAGAGAGACACATCCAGGATGTTGTGGAACACCGAACACAAGCCAAAAGCTGTCTTCGCTTGCAGTGTACCAGTAAGCTGCAATGAAAGAAACAATAATGAATCTGTCTTACACAAAATGCAATGGTTTTTACATGGAATACAAGTAAATCAAATGCATGACAGATGAAAATATACAGTACATTACCTTATCAAGGCAGTCCACGCCTCCTTGTTTCATTGTAGTCCAGGATGATATAGGGGCTTCCTGTGCTCTGCTGTGCGGACAGCGGCGTCTTTGTGTAGCGTGCTCATCAGGCTGACATTCGTGATTTCTTCTTGGTGACTAATATGACACGAAGACTCTGATTCAGTGTGGGGGGAAAGCAAATGCAATTTCGTGGATGAGTGCCTCGTCCCTACCCTACTGGTCGACCACCAGATGCAGGGGGGAGAGTTGCAGGCTTGTCTCTATCCCTTCACATTTGCCCCCACCATGGTGAGGCTTTCTTTGTTCAGCGGAGCTCCTCCTGGACCAAGCCATGTGATGTGAAAAAAAGTTATCACATGCGATATTATGCCCCCTTCAGGACCGGCTACGTCATGTCCAAGGACAACACGCCATGACCAGGTTTTTTTCTTTTCACCCGTGTGAAAACCTGTAAGATATCCAGGCGTTAGCTGCTCCTCAGGCATCAACATTGACTGCCCAGATCTTGATCCACATACTTGCCTGGTTTGCTTGGGATGTACTGTTATTGAATGGGGACAGCGACCTCTGAAAGGTACCCAGCCGCTCGTCCACTGGTCACCCTGGGACCTGAGATGGACATCAGTGTCCCAAACGTTCCTGATGGCAGCCAGCAGTTTGATGTATCTCTCGCGCCAGCGCAGGACAAGGTTGTGTAGTTTTCTTGTCATCAACAGCGGATAACTTGTGAGCGGGACATGGATTTGCAGGGACATAAGGTGACCGGAATATAGGCCTCCCGCTGACACTCCGCCATCTTCACACCAGCAAGGACTTTTTGTCAGCCTCATTAGTTGGACGCATATACTCAACAGACCCTATGTAGGCTTTGGAGGTCTCGACCTGGTCCAAGGCTTTCCATGTGTCCCGCAAACACACGCCTCCCCTCCAGGTTTGTCCATCCTCCATTTATAATTTGTCCACAATGGGGACTTCTGGTAAAAAGAGTTGGAAGCCTGGACTTGAATGTCATCCACACGAGATGTTGCATACCGTGTTGGCCCCTTTGGCGTCATCCTAACAATTATGTTCCACCTCTTGCTCTCGCCTCCTCTGTCCCTGTGGTGGATGAATACCAG
>CM051003.1:2586760-2612420 GCA_027704905.1 Muraenolepis orangiensis | reverse complement strand
TGACCAGTACCCACCCATTTTGCATGGCAGTGTAAAAACAGGTTTGTAAGCAGTCTCCACAGTCACATATTCTCCCTCACGGGTTTGTTTTTAACTTTTACTAGTCGGGTCTCACCTGTCGGATCGCCGCTATGGTGTTCTCCGGCGCGTCGTGCCCGCCGCCCCTGTGCGCGATCGATGACGCCCTGCCCAAACCGCTCGCCACGCCGGTCCCGCGACTGAGCACTTGGCGCGCGCGGCTGTCAGGTACCTGGGGGAACTTAAACACCGCCAGGAACAAGTACACGGAGATGGCGAGCCCGCAGGACCACACGGGACTCCTGGTCCCCAGCAGGACCAGGCCGAACACGACCGAATAAAGGACCACGGCATCCCCCGATTGTAGCATTGTGCCCACACTGTGTGGAGGACAACCGCATTAAGATATACACGTAAACAATGTTCCCATGTGCTCAACTAAAGGCTGGTTTCAGGAGTCCGCGTTATTATCGTACTACATGATCATCCGATGGTAATATCACAATTCAACACCCAGGTTTAGGTGTAGAACTGCAACAGTATAAACAAATGCTTCCTTCAAAAAATAGCAAGATAAGCTAAAAATCACCCTCTCGTAGGGACGTCAGTCCCCCCCCCCCCGCGCGTCCCAGTGACGTCAGTCGTACCCGCACTGCGCAAGCGCATACGTGTGTGCATCCTAACATCCGCCTTCGAGCATTACTATACATTTAGTACAACAATATAGGATAAATAACGGAGCTGTAAAATATTTTTATTTATTATTTATTATATATATATGTAACGGGTAGAAGAAAGACTTAGTCTTTTTTTGTGAAATGCCTGCTAAAGTATGTATCCGTAGTTTGTCCTGCAATGAGTGTTTAGTTAGCGCCATGGTAACCGGAATGTATATAAATGTGCCCGGATAGGACTACCATGGCAGTTCGACTTGCAGTCTGCTAATGGTAAGTCACGGTCCGGTGCTGCTCTGGAAAAGTATTATAAATTACACTAAAGCTAACGTGAGATTTATTGTATGTTCAGACTGCAGCCACAAACATGTACCGTCGTCTGCAGGTAGTGAAGAAGGAAGCGGATGCTCTGTTTAAAATGAAAATCATGGTACAAGACCAGCTGAATCGGCTCAAGTTTGAAGAAGGAGCCCTGAATTTCGCCATTAATGCGAAGCTAGGTGTGGAAGTAACACAACCCATATATTTAGAACCTGAGGTTCAGGTCAACCCTGATGATGCAAGTGAGATCAATCTAACCAAACTCCTTCTGAGTGCTCCTATGGATTACGATATGGAGGAGGAGGAGGAAGATGATGACGACGATGAGGAGGACGATGAAGATGATGATTTTGATGAAGAACATGGTGGTGGGGACTATGATCTACAGTTCGTGCCTGGGGAGGATTACGGTGAATAGAAGGAAGAAGAAGATGAATGATACTCTGAGCTGTGGGTCAGTATTCCAGTGGCGTGTATGCCGGCGTAAGACGTCGGGCAAAGTCTGTTGACCTATTTTGTATTTCATCTTGAGTCATATTTATTTCAGTGGCAAGGATGAACATCTATTGACAATTTGGGATAGAGTGGAGTATGTAGATGATGAATGCATTTGCATTACTTAATGTGTTACGCTTTGGTAAATTGTCTCAGTGTTGCAATATAAGTTGTTGGTTTTCTGTTTCTATCTATAGGTGTGGGCAGCCGGCACCAGTGAAAAGAACTGCGGATGTGGATTACTTTGAGCATGAGAGCATATGGCTGGGCCATATGAGAATGCAGTGAATCTGCATTATGTAATTAGAGAAATGATAAGCACAAAATAAAACGTTTTGACTGAGAAGAAAAAAATAAAAAGTGCATTGCAAGGAACAAAACTGAAGTACATGTCAGTTCAAAAACTCTCCCAAAAAGGAGTGTGAAAAGAAAGAAGACGGCCAATCTCCCAACTGAACACAGACTCAAAGATGCCTGCTACACCTCTGAAACGCAAAACATTGTTCCTGTAGCTTCAAGTGTACTACCTAGATACACTTCTGGTTAAATACTGTAATGGAAAAATCATATGTTGTCCCTTCTGTTTATTGACCTCAGGGTTCTAGTAGAGAATGCAAATGTAGTTCTCCCTATCACCCCTTTTGTCCTATTGTCCTGAGGGGTCTTGTCTTCTTCTTATCCTGTTTGACCAACTATCATGTTTATCTCACAGCGGGGGACAGTGGCTATTGCAGCCTACAGCTGTTGAGGGGGGGTTGGCATACAACATGAGCTGGATCAAAGGCTTGGCCGCTCCTGGTTCAACACCTCTGGCTTCCTCTGCCTGCACGAGAGTTCCTCTGTCCCGTGCTGGAGATGGGGGTGGTGGAGCCAGGTGGAGATGGGGGTGGTGGAGCCAGGTGGTCAAGACTTGCATCATTGGAGTGAAAGACAGTGTCTTAGGGGCAGTCCTAAGAAGGAATCAATGCTGAGTGTTGCCAGCATCGGGACTTCCATCCACCTCATAGGATTCGGGGCTCCCGACAAAGCTTTGTCTGTCTGACTGTCAATGTCTGACTATATGTCTGTTCGGCCACTTGTCTACTTGTATTTGTTCATTGTGTTCTGCTTGCTTGATAAATCTTCAAACTTAATTGAGTTCATGTGTGACAGTTCTTATTGATTGATAATTAGCCTTCTTATTCACATAGATTTCCATAGATGACGCATTTATCCGTATTCCAGGGAATACGTTGACGTAATAGATGACGCATTTATCCGTATTCCAGGGAGTACGTTGACGTAATAAATTACAAATTTATCCGTATTCCAGGGAGTACGTTGACGTAATAAATTAGGGGCACTACATATCCGTATTCAGGGAATACGTTGGACGGAAGTCGTATATACGCAGGATAAGCCTTTGATGTGTGCAAGGTACACCTGGCGGTGGATAAAATAGTATAACTTCTAAGAGCTGTCACTGAGGTAAATGAACGCAATTTAAATAATTCAATAAAATTAGAGGTCTGAAAGATATTGGAAACAATTTTTTTGTTTTGTTAAAACGATTAAAAGATTAATTTTGCAGGGCGCATTGCGCAACACGGTGATCTCTCTCTCTCTCTCTCTCTCTCTCTCTCTCTCTCTCTCTCTCTCTCTCTCTCTCTCTCTCTCTCTCTCTCTCTCTCTCTCTATTTGTTCAGAGAATACAACATTGAAACTACGCTTCGGAATATAACTCTAAACTAAAGTTCATAAAAAATAATGAGAATAATTAAATAATAACATATGGGTTCACAGGGATCCAGGGAGGATGGCAAGGCAGAGGTTGCATCAAGTGCTAATTGCATATACATGCAAAATCATTTTGGGAAGGAGGTTTTACACTCTGTACTAGGATGGAGGGCCCCGGGGGGGCCATAGGGTGTCTAGGTGTAACTCAGTTAGCTCATTTAATTGTCAGAATGTGGAAGGGACGAATAGGCAGGGCCATAATGACTGTTTTCTTGAGTCAACTACCCAGGCTAAGGTGGACCTGGACCTTGACTGCCCTCCCCCAGCGACCCTACCAGCGGCCCAGCCAACCTGCTACTACCACTGCAGCAAGCCACGAGTGAAGCTGACCGATGTCATGAGAAGGTTACAAGAGACATGGGCGTAAGCAAGGCGAGCAGAGAGTTGGCCTGCAACAGAACCAACACAGAGGCAAGAACTTTACTCTGAAAAGCGGTTACACTGGCTCCGGCACAAACGGCAGCTTCGAGTGTTATAACCGCAATAAAGAAGGACACTTTGCAAGAGATTGCCCGGAGGAAAGCCGATTCAACCAGAGGCGTGGCAGTGATGATCATGATTCCGAACGCAACCAGCACAGAGGGTCCAGCTGACTGGCGGGGAGGAGCAGGAGGGCGACGGGTCCACTACAGCTGAAGTCAACAAACAGGGAAGTGACACACGTAGACATGCAGCAGCATACACACACATGAGGGAAGCCATTGACATTAGAAGCACCACACACACCACAACCAGGCACATACGTACTGTATATCTAGAAAATATTGATCCAAAAGACGTTGCCTTTTCTATAATTGATTAATATTACAATTTGCAATGGTATTTCATTTGGGAAAATACAACTTGACCTGACCTAACCCTGACTCTAACCACTAACCCTGAAAAAGAGCAATGTTGATATCAGTCATGTTAATGAGGTTAATATGTTAAGGTTGAAAGATTCGTATGATACTGAGGAGATTGCTAATCGAATAGAAGAATAGTAGAATACGTTCGTATCGCACATGAGCTGATATACAACCAAAGAGTATAATAAAATAACAGCTATATAAAATGATAATGTTACTTGCATTGGAGTCAATGCTGTGTTGCTGTTGACAAAGTGATTAAACCTTAAATGGTTAAAAATTTACCGGAACCTTTTATGAAACTTAAATTAAAAACCTACTAACCCTATATGATTGCTTTGAATAGGACAGCACCAATCAGAATGTTAAGTAAGACTTAAGTATTTCTAAAATATGTAAACAAAGGTGTGACATTTTATTTGGGAAAAAGAAAAGAAAAGTGGAGGCCAGGATAAACCTATACAATTATTTCACTGAGAAAACCCTTTAACTAATCTGGATTCATGTTATCAGGTTCTATAAGAACTGTTTTAATAATGTTATGATAAAACTTTAAGGTTTGCTATTTTTAAGTTTTTTTTATAATTTCATTTCTGGATACTTGGTCAGTGCGTGCTAGCAGACATTTAGGAGGAAATCACTTGAGGTGCTCGTCTAACTGGGACAGGGTGAACCAAGCGGCCCCTGCTTATCAGTTGTCAAGTGAAGATTCCCTTCCCCCGTCCTTTCCTCCCCTTGTAGTGATCTCTAGCTTCTCCTTAGTGTCTGGCGAGAGGCAGGCTGACTGGTTTCTTGATGCACAAGATAAAGCTCCTCTTGTGTTTCTTCGGGGATAACTCACACACCTTGAGCACATGTTTTGTTTGTTTTGTATTATTTTTGGTTTGTTTTTGTTTTTGTCATTCCTAGATTCGACATCTCAGCAGAAAAACTGAATTCAGACGGTCAAGCGGTAGCCATTGTGTCAGTTACATAGACAATTCTATCATCACAAACTTGAAGGTAGTATCGACTCAACACATGTTGTAATGATGTCCCATTCATGGTTTATACAGTTGCGAGATAAAGGAGGGGGTGTGAATGGCCCTAGGTCAAACGGACGGCTGTTAATGAATCACCTCCGTGTGGGTCTACTCTACTGCACGGGAGGAGGTTGTGGGGACACAGATCACTGAATTAGCTCTGCTATTGTTTGGGGTTTGACTGTCACTCTAGTAACCTATACCGCCAACATAGGACTACCCCCCCCCCCCCACACCACACACACACACACACACACACACACACACACCTTAATGGCCCTACTCTATAATAAGGATTATGTGCCAATTTTCATTCATTTAATTTCATTGTAGAATCAGTATCCGCCATCTCTAGACCAGATTGATACTATTGAGTTCACTACACTGCGTAAAGTGGGTTTTTAGTAAAATAATGTTCACTGTATTGTGTATAATAGTTACAGTAAATGCCTTCTTAATAACTTCTACGGTTTTATCAGAGTTGGGGAATTTCTGTTCCACTTTAATTTCTTTGTTTACTTTCTACAGCTTTCTAAACCTTTTTTAATAGCCCTCTAGTCAGCTAGAGTAAGTCGTTGTAACAAACATTTGAACAAGCCACATAGGATGGATAACAAAAGCAACAGCAATCACTGCAATCCTGAGTTAGTACAGTACATCTGATACAGGTTTATACAAGATAAATAATAAGAACAAATACAAAATATACTATTAATGGCCCTGTCACACCTTGACGATTTTGCCTAGTTGGCATACAGTGAACTATCAATTTTTTTTTATTATTGTATTTAAAATTTGTATTATACGTATTAGTAACATATCGAACGTTTTGATAACTTATAGATAACTTATACCAACGAATGCTTCACAACTTATGCCCAACCATAGTCTAACTTATGCATAGCGCGCGGCAGCGTATCACCGACGATCGCGTCTCATAACCTATAATAAGGCTGCCGCTTGACGATTCAAACCATAACCACACTAGACATCACAGTAAAACCCCAAACAAGGGCACCCACAGGCATAGACACCCACAGCGTGCCAACGGCGACCCTTAGTAATGCGGTTCGCAGTCTTCCACGAGGCTATCGGTGATGTAGTTGACCTGAAGAACCTCCTGATAATACTGCTTCTCCACGTCCTTGTTCACCGTCCAGGCCACCACCTGCACGCCCCTCTTGGCCCAGTACTGGACGTAGTCTCTGTGGGGGGGGGGGAGAGACAAAATACACCAGATTTAGGTCTGAGTGGAGCTGCGTTGTGGAAAAAAAGGTGAATCAAACCTAGTGCTCTTCCTCACTGAAATCCTATAGTTTCGGGGGTCATAAGACACCGGCACTCACGGCGAGACAAAGTCTTTCTGTATCAGGAACGCAGAGATGCCGCAGAGCTTCCACAGGAGGTGGTGGTGTGCCCAGTCCAGGAGTATGTCCAACAGCGTCATCCACTGGTGTTTCCATGGCGATGCAAAATGCGGTGTACCGTCTCCACGGCGACTCATGCTCCACGGCCTGTGGGTTAGCGCTGTGACCACTTCCGGGTCAGTCTGCCTCATCTGGAGCAGGGGTCGGTCCATGGAAATATAAGGGCAATGTTCAATATTCCGCACGTCAACCTTTAGCTATAGATAGCACACACTTTTGGTGATAGAGTTGTATAAATGCTATGGCTATAAGTTGAAATACAGAAGAAAAAAAAGATTCTGAACCATTCCTCTGCAAGGGAAATGTGTTCCATCTTTGTGCCATATTATGGCATCTGATCATGCAGTTCAGTGTTGCTAACCGCAAAGTACGGTACAGTCTAAGTGACAATAGTGCAGGTATAACAGATCACAGGTGTGTGAGTGAGACCTTTCTTACCCTGTAGATGACTTTTGGTTCAAAGGAACAGACGATGCTGGAGTTGTAGAGAACCGGGTGTTTTCGGTACAGGTCTCCGAGAGCCACCGCTGCCTGTGTGGGAGATATAAAGACAACATGAGGTGGTTGTATGTCCGGTCCGAGTACTTTGGAGTGTGTCGCTATGTGTGTGTGTTCCTCAAAAGCCAGTTGGTGGGATAGCTGTGTTACTTAACTTTTAACGAAAATACAAATCAAAACACTTTGCCTCTTCCTGGGCTGAAACAACATCCCCCTTAAAGGAGCAGAACTACACAATATTTCTGTAAAATAATAAAGTGAAAATTATCAAATTACTGCCAGGTTATCCTGTGGTCTGAGGTTGTCACTCTTCATCATTAACATGTTATTTGGTTAAAATACCAATAATATTCAGTGTCTGTGTTATGGTAAATGGACATTTATATAGCGCTTTTCTAACCAATGGTTACTCAAAGCGCTTTACATATCAAGTCTCACATTCACCCATTCATACACACATTCAACCACCAACGGCGGAGTCAGCCATGCAAGGAGACAGCCAGCACGTCAGGAGCAGTTAGGGTTAGGGGGTCTTGCTCAAGGACACCGACAGCTTCTACTAGGAGGAGGCGGGGATCGAACCAGCAACCTTCTGGTTGTGAGGCGACCGCGCTACCTCCTAAGCTAAACTGACTTACTTTGGTGCTCCCGGTCAAATTTGACCGGCCTGTTTTAACTGCTCTTACATTAACACAAAAACCATTGATCATCACCTAATTTTATTTAACTCCCTTTTAAACAATGTCTCAGACTACTGGTTTACATGAATAACTGCAGTGAATATACAAAGAATAGACAGAAATTGTAAATTGTTTTCCAAAATTAATTTATTGTAAAAAACTAAAACAAAAATCAAAACAGAGACCAATTTCACAGAACATCAACAACATGAACACATCATCCGTGTGTGTGTGTGTGTGTGTCATCACACACGTGCCCACACAGGCATCACATTTGAAACATGTAAGACTTGTTTTATTGTCTCTAGGGGCACAGAGCTCACATCTCTTCCATTTCTGGCCCTGTTTTGGGGGGAGAGTGGCCAGGGCAGCGGCTGGGGCTTGCAGACTCCTCACCAGACTGGCAGAGGCTGGTGCACGGGGAAGGTGCTGGCGCCGTTGAATTAGAGGAGTCACTAAAGCTTTCCCAAGCTCTGCCAGGAAGAGTCTCCTCTTGAAGTGTTTCCCCTGATTCCAGGCTGGGTCGATGGACGTCCACACCACATATGCATTACATGCAGACACATCCAGGATGTTGTGGAACACCGCCACAAGCCAACAAGCTGTCATTCGCTTGCAGGTGTACCAGTAAGCTGCAATGAAAGAAACAATAATGAATCTGTCTTACACAAAATGCAATGTTTTACATGAATACAAGTAAATCAAATGCATGACAGATGAAAATATACATTACCTTATCAAGGCAGTCCACGCCTCCTTTGTTTCTATTGTAGTCCAGGATGATATGGGGCTTCCTGTGCTCTGCTGTGCGGACAGCGGCGTCTTTGTGTAGCGTGCTCATCAGGCTGACATTCTTATTCTTCTTGGGCTAATATGACACAAGACTCTGTCAGTGAAAGCAATGCAATTTCGATGAGAGTGCCTCTCTCCCTCTGGTCGACACCAGTGCAGGGGGAAGTTGAGGCTTGTTCTTCCTCACTGTCCCCACCATGGTGAGCTTTCTTTTCAGCAGCTCCTGACCAAGCCCATGTGATGTGAAAAAGTTATCACATGTGATATTATGCCCCTTCAGACCGGCTGTCATGTCCAAGACAACACGCATGCCCTGGTTTTTTTCTTTCCCCGTGTAAACTTGTATATTCCAGGCGTAGCTGCTCCTGGCATCACATGCTGCCCAGATCTTGATCCCATACTTGCCTGGTTTGCTTGGGATGTACTGTTTGAATGGACAGCGACCTCTGAAAGGTACCAGACGCTCGTCCACTGTCACCTCTGGACCTGGATTGTACATCAGTGTCCCAAACGTTCCTGATGGCAGCCAGTTTGTCGTCTCGCCAGCGGAAAGGTTGTGTAGTTCTGTCATCAAATCGGATAACTTGTGAGAGGACATGATTGCAGGGACATAGTTGACCGGAATATAGGCCTCCCTGACTCCGCATCCCACAGACTTTTTGTAGCCTCATTGTTGGACCGATATACTCAACAGACCCATGTAGGCTTGGAGGTCTACCTGGTCCAAGGCTTTCCATGTGTCCGCAAACACACGCCTCCCCTCCAGGTTTGTCATCTCCATTATAATTTCCACAATGGACTCTGGTAAAAAGAGTTGGAAGCTGGACTTGATGTCATCCACACGAGATGTTGCATACCGTGTTGGCCCTGGCGTCATCCTAACAATATTTTCCACTCTTGCTCTGCCTCCTCTGTCCTGGGTGGATGAATACCAGAGCAAGTTGCCATTCTTGGACTGGAATGTCACCTCAGGTGCCTCTTTCTCAGGTGCCTCTTCCCCAGGTGTCTTCCTCAGGGGCCTCTTCCTCGCCATCTGTTGACTGGTCGGTCTCACAGCCTGTCCCAGGCTGTTGTCCCCGCGGTCTTCAAGATGTCCACCATCGTGCCTGTCCCTAAACAACCCAAGGTAACATGCCTGAATGACTATAGACCTGTAGCCCTCACCTCGATTGTCAGCAAATGCTTCGAGAGGTTGGTCAAGGACTTTATTTGCTCCGTGTTACCTGCCACACTGGACCCATGGCAATTTGCATATCGTCAAAATAGATCCACGGACGACGCAATTCCCATGGCCCTCCACACTGCCCTTTCCCACCTGGAGGGAAAGAACTGTTATGTGCGAATGCTGTTTGTGGACTACAGCTCAGCGTTCAACACAATAGTTCCTGCCAAGCTCGACACCAAGCTTAGAGGTCTAGGCGTGCCCCCATCCACGTGCAGCTGACTGCCGCCAGGTGGTGAGGATGGGCAGCACCACATCAGAGCCACTGACCCTCAACACGGGAGCCCCCAGGGATGCGTGCTGAGCCCTCTCCTCTACTCCCTCTACACCCACGACTGCATGGCTATGCACAGCTCCAACGTCATCGTCAAGTTTGCTGACGACACGACAGTGATGGGCCTGCGACGGCGACGTTGCAGGCCCGACGATGAGACAGCCTACAGGGAGGAGGTCGGATCGCTGGAGCAGTGGTGCCAGGAGAACAGCCTCGCCCTCAACGTCAAGAAGACCAAGGAGCTGATCGTGGACTTCAGGAAGCAGAGGGGAGAGCACAGCCCTCTCTCCATCGACGGTGTCGCAGTAGAGAGGGTCAGCAGCTTCAAGTTCCTCGGCATGCACATCTCCGAGGACCTCACATGGTCCACGCACAAAAAGAAAGGGCCCAACAACGCCTGTATTTCCTCAGGCGTCTGAATAAATTCAGCATGGGCCCCCGCATCCTGAGAACATTCTAGAACGGCACCATGGAGAGTGTTCTTACAGGGTGTATCACCGCCTGCTACGGGAACTGCACCGCACTCGAGCGCAGAGCGCTTCAAAGGGTGGTGCGGACGGCCCAGTATATCGTTGGAGGTGAGCACCCCTCCCTCCTGGATATATACAGCGGTGCGTGGCCAAGGCCAAACGC
Organism: Muraenolepis orangiensis; assembly: GCA_027704905.1. Lineage (NCBI taxonomy): Eukaryota > Metazoa > Chordata > Actinopteri > Gadiformes > Muraenolepididae > Muraenolepis > Muraenolepis orangiensis. The sequence goes on along the minus strand of CM051003.1, from coordinate 2,601,740 downwards.
ATCATAAAAGACATTGCCCACCCCAGCCACCAACTGTATTCACTTTTACCGTCAGGCAGGCGATACCGCAGTATCAAGTGCCTGACGGCTGCTGAACAAGGGCGTATAGCATATAACAATGTATATTTTATTACATTGATTTATATATACTCTTTTTATATATGCTCTTTTCTGTGCCGATATTTTGCATTTTATAAATTGCATTTTTATTTTTTAACTTTATTCTATTTTATTCTATTTTATCTTATTTTTATAACTGCTGTCTGTCGTCGGGTATTGCACATAAGATTTTCACATCACTGCTTTATACTTGTGTAAACTGTGAAGTGACAATAAACTTGACTTGACTTGACAATGGTCTGGATCAAAATCAGGATCGATGTTGTCTTCTATTTCTGAGACAGCCTCCTCTATTTCTGGTTCAACTTCAATCCCATCTTCATCAGTTAAAAAAAAAGGTCAAGAGCCGCTCTGGCAGAAAATCGCCTGATCATAATTTCCTATGGCGGTCATTTTGGACCGGGAACACCACAGGTGTTACAAAGTTGACTAAACCACTCAAAATTCAATGAAAGTGGTGATCAGCAATTGTATATGTTCAAATGCCTAGTGTGGAGGATATCATAAGGCCTTGAGACAATCAAATGGAAAACAGAAGTAGGAAATCGGTCAGATTTGACCCGAACGTGACGGCTAGAGGGCACACAGCCCATACCTCTGCCAAACCAAAAAGTCTAATATTGCAATTTATATTTGCTATAGTCCGGGTTGGAGAATCAGGACTGGTTGTTAGGGAATGGATAGTTTGTGGTGCATTGTGTTGGCAAAAGTGTTGCCTTCCACACACTTATCAACCCAAACAGTTACATGCATCTTCATCCATCGTTAGGTGTGAGGTCTCTCACATTTTTTAAATTTGAACATTTACTCAAAATCTTGCCTGCTGCTTATCCTTAAACCCTTGAGTGTGTGTGTGTGTGTGTGTGTGTGTGTGTGTGTGTGTGTGTGTGTGTGTGTGTGTGTGTGTGTGTGTGTGTGTGTGTGTGTGTGTGTGTGTGTGTGTGTGTACCTGATCTGGATGACCTTTGACATCAAAGTAGATGGAGAGCTGGAGTTTGATGCACTCTTCCACTGCTTCTTCAAGAGTTGGGATCCTCTCTCCTGCAAATTTCTCCCTGAACGTTAAGGAGTAACTTTGCTTTCTCAACAGTTTTTTTGTACTTGGCCACATTAGACAGCTTCACTTAAATCATGGAACAGTAAGGAATACACACATCAATCGACTTAAGGGAGAGTTGTCCAGCGTAAAACTGTTGCAGTTACGATTGTAAAAAGAGTGCACAAAATAAACAGCTAAACAAATCCAAGCTAATATCATTATCAAGTTGTCTTCTGACCTGAGACGATGTTTCGCCGCTGCGTCCAATTTCGACAACTCGGAAAAGCTTATTTGGCCGAGTGGTCCAGATCCGTTGGTGGTGCGGTCCACAGTGTCATCGTGCATCAGAATCGGGACCCCATCGGATGAGAACTCGAGGTCTAGCTCCACTCCCTCTGCACCATTCTCACTAGCCTGGTGGGTCAAGTAGGCAAAAATTATATTAACACACATGGAACGGACGCCAGCAGGTGGTGCTGTGCACTGGTAAACCTCACTACCCGACGCCTAAAAGACGCTCTAGCACACACACACACACACACACACACACACAGCGAGAGAGAGAGCAGCTGACCAGTACCCACCCATTTTGCATGGCAGTGTAAAAACAGGTTTGTAAGCAGTCTCCACAGTCACATATTCTCCTTCACGGGTTTGTTTTTAACTTTTACTAGTCGGGTCTCACCTGTCGGATCGCCGCTATGGTGTTCTCCGGCGCGTCGTGCCCGCCGCCCCTGTGCGCGATCGATGACGCCCTGCCCAAACCGCTCGCCACGCCGGTCCCGCGACTGAGCACTTGGCGCGCGCGGCTGTCAGGTACCTGGGGGAACTTAAACACCGCCAGGAACAAGTACACGGAGATGGCGAGCCCGCAGGACCACACGGGACTCCTGGTCCCCAGCAGGACCAGGCCGAACACGACCGAATAAAGGACCACGGCATCCCCCGATTGTAGCATTGTGCCCACACTGTGTGGAGGACAACCGCATTAAGATATACACGTAAACAATGTTCCCATGTGCTCAACTAAAGGCTGGTTTCAGGAGTCCGCGTTATTATCGTACTACATGATCATCCGATGGTAATATCACAATTCAACACCCAGGTTTAGGTGTAGAACTGCAACAGTATAAACAAATGCTTCCTTCAAAAAATAGCAAGATAATAAATCACCCTCTCGTAGGGACGTCAGTCCCCCCCCCCCCCCCGCGCGTCCCAGTGACGTCAGTCGTACCCGCACTGCGCAAGCGCATACGTGTGTGCATCCTAACATCCGCCTTCGAGCATTACTATACATTTAGTACAAAAATATAGGATAAATAACGGAGCTGTAAAATATTTTTTTTTATTATTTATTATATATATATGTAACGGGTAGAAGAAAGACTTAGTCTTTTATTGTGAAATGCCTGCTAAAGTATGTATCCGTAGTTTGTCCTGCAATGAGTGTTTAGTTAGCGCCATGGTAACCGGAATGTATATATAGTGCCCGGATAGGACTACCATGGCAGTTCGACTTGCAGTCTGCTAATGGTAAGTCACGGTCCGGTGCTGCTCTGGAAAAGTATTATAAATTACACTAAAGCTAACGTGAGATTTATTGTATGTTCAGACTGCAGCCACAAACATGTACCGTCGTCTGCAGGTAGTGAAGAAGGAAGCGGATGCTCTGTTTAAAATGAAAATCATGGTACAAGACCAGCTGAATCGGCTCAAGTTTGAAGAAGGAGCCCTGAATTTCGCCATTAATGCGAAGCTAGGTGTGGAAGTAACACAACCCATATATTTAGAACCTGAGGTTCAGGTCAACCCTGATGATGCAAGTGAGATCAATCTAACCAAACTCCTTCTGAGTGCTCCTATGGATTACGATATGGAGGAGGAGGAGGAAGATGATGACGACGATGAGGAGGACGATGAAGATGATGATTTTGATGAAGAACATGGTGGTGGGGACTATGATCTACAGTTCGTGCCTGGGGAGGATTACGGTGAATAGAAGGAAGAAGAAGATGAATGATACTCTGAGCTGTGGGTCAGTATTCCAGTGGCGTGTATGCCGGCGTAAGACGTCGGGCAAAGTCTGTTGACCTATTTTGTATTTCATTTCTTGAGTCATATTTATTTCAGTGGTAAGGATGAACATCTATTGACAATTTGGGATAGAGTGGAGTATGTAGATGATGAATGCATTTTGCATTACTTAATGTGTTACGCTTTGGTAAATTGTCTCAGTGTTGCAATATAAGTTGTTGGTTTTCTGTTTCTATCTATAGGTGTGGGCAGCCGGCACCAGTGAAAAGAACTGCGGATGTGGATTACTTTGAGCATGAGAGCATATGGCTGGGCCATATGAGAATGCAGTGAATCTGCATTATGTAATTAGAGAAATGATAAGCACAAAATAAAACGTTTTGACTGAGAAGAAAAAAATAAAAAGTGCATTGCAAGGAACAAAACTGAAGTACATGTCAGTTCAAAAACTCTCCCAAAAAGGAGTGTGAAAAGAAAGAAGACGGCCAATCTCCCAACTGAACACAGACTCAAAGATGCCTGCTACACCTCTGAAACGCAAAACATTGTTCCTGTAGCTTCAAGTGTACTACCTAGATACACTTCTGGTTAAATACTGTAATGGAAAAATCATATGTTGTCCCTTCTGTTTATTGACCTCAGGGTTCTAGTAGAGAATGCAAATGTAGTTCTCCCTATCACCCCTTTTGTCCTATTGTCCTGAGGGGTCTTGTCTTCTTCTTATCCTGTTTGACCAACTATCATGTTTATCTCACAGCGGGGGACAGTGGCTATTGCAGCCTACAGCTGTTGAGGGGGGGTTGGCATACAACAGCTGGATCAAAGGCTTGGCCGCTCCTGGTTCAACACCTCTGGCTTCCTCTGCCTGCACGAGAGTTCCTCTGTCCCGTGCTGGAGATGGGGGTGGTGGAGCCAGGTGGAGATGGGGGTGGTGGAGCCAGGTGGTCAAGACTTGCATCATTGGAGTGAAAGACAGTGTCTTAGGGGCAGTCCTAAGAAGGAATCAATGCTGAGTGTTGCCAGCATTACGGTGGACTTCCCTATCCTCACCTCATAGGATTCGGGGCTCCGACAAAGCTTTGTCTGTCTGTTTGTCTAAATGTCTGACTATATGTCTGTTCGGCCACTTGTCTACTTGTATTTGTTCATTGTGTTCTGCTTGCTTGATAAATCTTCAAACTTAATTGAGTTCATGTGTGACAGTTCTTATTGATTGATAATTAGCCTTCTTATTCACGTAGATTTCCATAGATGACGCATTTATCCGTATTCCAGGGAATACGTTGACGTAATAGATGACGCATTTATCCGTATTCCAGGGAGTACGTTGACGTAATAAATTACAAATTTATCCGTATTCCAGGGAGTACGTTGACGTAATAAATTAGGGGCACTACATATCCGTATTCAGGGAATACGTTGGACGGAAGTCGTATATACGCAGGATAAGCCTTTGATGTGTGCAAGGTACACCTGGCGGTGGATAAAATAGTATAACTTCTAAGAGCTGTCACTGAGGTAAATGAACGCAATTTAAATAATTCAATAAAATTAGAGGTCTGAAAGATATTGGAAACAATTTTTTTGTTTTGTTAAAACGATTAAAAGATTAATTTTGCAGGGCGCAACAGGGGCGTTTTTAGGATTTGAAAACATCCGGGGCTTAGCCCAGAGGCAGGGATGCAAACAGGAAACGCTGAAAAAAGAGAATTTTTTCCAAAAAAGCTTTAACTTCCCTCCCGAATCCAAGCGACCGAGCGAAGCGAGGGAGCAACAATTTTTTTTTCATTTATTTATTAAAATAACGCATAAAATAGTGTTTTTAACTTACAATCAGATCAGATTTTGGGGTTTGTGTTTAGTTAATTTTATTGCATATACATTCATGTATTACAATCATTAGAGAAAGTTAGTTATTGCTCAGTCAATTGTTGGAATTATTTTTTCTTGCTCTTGGCAAGGGGGTCAGCCATAGACGGCGACCCTGGAGCAACTAGGGGTTAGGTGCCTTGCCCAGGGACACTTGGACATACATGGCACCACAGCCGTGATTCGAACCCTGCGAGCTGCCGACTTTTACCAGCTGAGCTATGTAGCTGCCCAGGGAGAGGGGGCGTGGCGTGAACAACACGTTGTTAGACGTACAACACTACAGCATACACCACTTATAGTTACAGTACAGTATAGTTACAGTATAGTTACAGAACAGTATAGTGTAGTTAGAGTACTGTTACAGTATAAGTACTGTTACAGTATAGTTACAGTACTGTTAATAGCCACACACATGATACAAGATACAAAGGCGTGAAATAATTTGCCTACACCACCGTTATATCAGCACAATTACACTGCCACTATCAATTCCTTATTTAGGCCTACATCAGCAAAAAATGTATAGTGTGATATGCTTGCTCCCCTCGAAAATACATTAATATGCCATATTGTTCATGCACATTTTTTCATAATGCTTTAACTAAATAAACAAAATAGGCAGTTTATTACAGCTTTAAATAGCTACCCAACTGCTGTACCTAGCTGCTTATCCCCTGACATCTCAAGTTCCATGCAAGTTATTTCAGACTAAAATGAATACAAGTGAGACAGACAACTAGCTTACATTACCTCTATTATTATTATTATTATCCTCTGTGTGCCAATGCTATATTAGTGGATTTAAAAAAGAATAATAATAATAATAATTCATTGTTATTCTTAACTGTTCAAATATCATTGAAACCACAGCATAAGAGAAGCTTTGAGAGCATGCAATCAAAAATAAATTTTTTTTTATATTTTTTTTTACAGAAAATGTATATATACATTCGGGGCTAATTACAAAACATCCGGGGCTTTAGCCCCGAATAAAACAGCCTAGCGACGCCACTGGGGCGCAACACGGTGATCTCTCTCTCTCTCTCTCTCTCTCTCTCTCTCTCTCTCTCTCTCTCTCTCTCTCTCTCTCTCTCTCTCTCCTCTCTCTCTCTCTCTCTCTCTCTCTCTCTCTCTCTCTCTCTATTTGTTCAGAGAATACAACATTGAAACTACGCTTCGGAATATAACTCTAAACTAAAGTTCATAAAAAATAATGAGAATAATTAAATAATAACATATGGGTTCACAGGGATCCAGGGAGGATGGCAAGGCAGAGGTTGCATCAAGTGCTAATTGCATATACATGCAAAATCATTTTGGGAAGGAGGTTTTACACTCTGTACTAGGATGGAGGGCCCCGGGGGGGCCCATAGGGTGTCTAGGTGTAACTCAGTTAGCTCATTTAATTGTCAGAATGTGGAAGGGACGAATAGGCAGGGCCATAATGACTGTTTTCTTGAGTCAACTACCCAGGCTAAGGTGGACCTGGACCTTGACTGCCCTCCCCCAGCGACCCTACCAGCGGCCCAGCCAACCTGCTACTACCACTGCAGCAAGCCACGAGTGAAGCTGACCGATGTCATGAGAAGGTTACAAGAGACATGGGCGTAAGCAAGGCGAGCAGAGAGTTGGCCTGCAACAGAACCAACACAGAGGCAAGAACTTTACTCTGAAAAGCGGTTACACTGGCTCCGGCACAAACGGCAGCTTCGAGTGTTATAACCGCAATAAAGAAGGACACTTTGCAAGAGATTGCCCGGAGGAAAGCCGATTCAACCAGAGGCGTGGCAGTGATGATCATGATTCCGAACGCAACCAGCACAGAGGGTCCAGCTGACTGGCGGGGAGGAGCAGGAGGGCGACGGGTCCACTACAGCTGAAGTCAACAAACAGGGAAGTGACACACGTAGACATGCAGCAGCATACACACACATGAGGGAAGCCATTGACATTAGAAGCACCACACACACCACAACCAGGCACATACGTACTGTATATCTAGAAAATATTGATCCAAAAGACGTTGCCTTTTCTATAATTGATTAATATTACAATTTGCAATGGTATTTCATTTGGGAAAATACAACTTGACCCTGACTAACCCTGACTCTAACCACTAACCCTGAAAAAGAGCAATGTTGATATCAGTCATGTTAATGAGGTTAATATGTTAAGGTTGAAAGATTCGTATGATACTGAGGAGATTGCTAATCGAATAGAAGAATAGTAGAATACGTTCGTATCGCACATGAGCTGATATACAACCAAAGAGTATAATAAAATAACAGCTATATAAAATGATAATGTTACTTGCATTGGAGTCAATGCTGTGTTGCTGTTGACAAAGTGATTAAACCTTAAATGGTTAAAAATTTACCGGAACCTTTTATGAAACTTAAATTAAAAACCTACTAACCCTATATGATTGCTTTGAATAGGACAGCACCAATCAGAATGTTAAGTAAGACTTAAGTATTTCTAAAATATGTAAACAAAGGTGTGACATTTTATTTGGGAAAAAGAAAAGAAAAGTGGAGGCCAGGATAAACCTATACAATTATTTCACTGAGAAAACCCTTTAACTAATCTGGATTCATGTTATCAGGTTCTATAAGAACTGTTTTAATAATGTTATGATAAAACTTTAAGGTTTGCTATTTTTAAGTTTTTTTTATAATTTCATTTCTGGATACTTGGTCAGTGCGTGCTAGCAGACATTTAGGAGGAAATCACTTGAGGTGCTCGTCTAACTGGGACAGGGTGAACCAAGCGGCCCCTGCTTATCAGTTGTCAAGTGAAGATTCCCTTCCCCCGTCCTTTCCTCCCCTTGTAGTGATCTCTAGCTTCTCCTTAGTGTCTGGCGAGAGGCAGGCTGACTGGTTTCTTGATGCACAAGATAAAGCTCCTCTTGTGTTTCTTCGGGGATAACTCACACACCTTGAGCACATGTTTTGTTTGTTTTGTATTATTTTTGGTTTGTTTTTGTTTTTGTCATTCCTAGATTCGACATCTCAGCAGAAAAACTGAATTCAGACGGTCAAGCGGTAGCCATTGTGTCAGTTACATAGACAATTCTATCATCACAAACTTGAAGGTAGTATCGACTCAACACATGTTGTAATGATGTCCCATTCATGGTTTATACAGGTGCGAGATAAAGGAGGGGGTGTGAATGGCCCTAGGTCAAACGGACGGCTGTTAATGAATCACCTCCGTGTGGGTCTACTCTACTGCACGGGAGGAGGTTGTGGGGACACAGATCACTGAATTAGCTCTGCTATTGTTTGGGGTTTGACTGTCACTCTAGTAACCTATACCGCCAACATAGGACTACCCCCCCCCCCCCACACCACACACACACACACACACACACACACACACCTTAATGGCCCTACTCTATAATAAGGATTATGTGCCAATTTTCATTCATTTAATTTCATTGTAGAATCAGTATCCGCCATCTCTAGACCAGATTGATACTATTGAGTTCACTACACTGCGTAAAGTGGGTTTTTAGTAAAATAATGTTCACTGTATTGTGTATAATAGTTACAGTAAATGCCTTCTTAATAACTTCTACGGTTTTATCAGAGTTGGGGAATTTCTGTTCCACTTTAATTTCTTTGTTTACTTTCTACAGCTTTCTAAACCTTTTTTAATAGCCCTCTAGTCAGCTAGAGTAAGTCGTTGTAACAAACATTTGAACAAGCCACATAGGATGGATAACAAAAGCAACAGCAATCACTGCAATCCTGAGTTAGTACAGTACATCTGATACAGGTTTATACAAGATAAATAATAAGAACAAATACAAAATATACTATTAATGGCCCTGTCACACCTTGACGATTTTGCCTAGTTGGCATACAGTGAACTATCAATTTTTTTTTATTATTGTATTTAAAATTTGTATTATACGTATTAGTAACATATCGAACGTTTTGATAACTTATAGATAACTTATACCAACGAATGCTTCACAACTTATGCCCAACCATAGTCTAACTTATGCATAGCGCGCGGCAGCGTATCACCGACGATCGCGTCTCATAACCTATAATAAGGCTGCCGCTTGACGATTCAAACCATAACCACACTAGACATCACAGTAAAACCCCAAACAAGGGCACCCACAGGCATAGACACCCACAGCGTGCCAACGGCGACCCTTAGTAATGCGGTTCGCAGTCTTCCACGAGGCTATCGGTGATGTAGTTGACCTGAAGAACCTCCTGATAATACTGCTTCTCCACGTCCTTGTTCACCGTCCAGGCCACCACCTGCACGCCCCTCTTGGCCCAGTACTGGACGTAGTCTCTGTGGGGGGGGGGGAGAGACAAAATACACCAGATTTAGGTCTGAGTGGAGCTGCGTTGTGGAAAAAAAGGTGAATCAAACCTAGTGCTCTTCCTCACTGAAATCCTATAGTTTCGGGGGTCATAAGACACCGGCACTCACGGCGAGACAAAGTCTTTCTGTATCAGGAACGCAGAGATGCCGCAGAGCTTCCACAGGAGGTGGTGGTGTGCCCAGTCCAGGAGTATGTCCAACAGCGTCATCCACTGGTGTTTCCATGGCGATGCAAAATGCGGTGTACCGTCTCCACGGCGACTCATGCTCCACGGCCTGTGGGTTAGCGCTGTGACCACTTCCGGGTCAGTCTGCCTCATCTGGAGCAGGGGTCGGTCCATGGAAATATAAGGGCAATGTTCAATATTCCGCACGTCAACCTTTAGCTATAGATAGCACACACTTTTGGTGATAGAGTTGTATAAATGCTATGGCTATAAGTTGAAATACAGAAGAAAAAAAAGATTCTGAACCATTCCTCTGCAAGGGAAATGTGTTCCATCTTTGTGCCATATTATGGCATCTGATCATGCAGTTCAGTGTTGCTAACCGCAAAGTACGGTACAGTCTAAGTGACAATAGTGCAGGTATAACAGATCACAGGTGTGTGAGTGAGACCTTTCTTACCCTGTAGATGACTTTTGGTTCAAAGGAACAGACGATGCTGGAGTTGTAGAGAACCGGGTGTTTTCGGTACAGGTCTCCGAGAGCCACCGCTGCCTGTGTGGGAGATATAAAGACAACATGAGGTGGTTGTATGTCCGGTCCGAGTACTTTGGAGTGTGTCGCTATGTGTGTGTGTTCCTCAAAAGCCAGTTGGTGGGATAGCTGTGTTACTTAACTTTTAACGAAAATACAAATCAAAACACTTTGCCTCTTCCTGGGCTGAAACAACATCCCCCTTAAAGGAGCAGAACTACACAATATTTCTGTAAAATAATAAAGTGAAAATTATCAAATTACTGCCAGGTTATCCTGTGGTCTGAGGTTGTCACTCTTCATCATTAACATGTTATTTGGTTAAAATACCAATAATATTCAGTGTCTGTGTTATGGTAAATGGACATTTATATAGCGCTTTTCTAACCAATGGTTACTCAAAGCGCTTTACATATCAAGTCTCACATTCACCCATTCATACACACATTCAACCACCAACGGCGGAGTCAGCCATGCAAGGAGACAGCCAGCACGTCAGGAGCAGTTAGGGTTAGGGGGTCTTGCTCAAGGACACCGACAGCTTCTACTAGGAGGAGGCGGGGATCGAACCAGCAACCTTCTGGTTGTGAGGCGACCGCGCTACCTCCTAAGCTAAACTGACTTACTTTGGTGCTCCCGGTCAAATTTGACCGGCCTGTTTTAACTGCTCTTACATTAACACAAAAACCATTGATCATCACCTAATTTTATTTAACTCCCTTTTAAACAATGTCTCAGACTACTGGTTTACATGAATAACTGCAGTGAATATACAAAGAATAGACAGAAATTGTAAATTGTTTTCCAAAATTAATTTATTGTAAAAAACTAAAACAAAAATCAAAACAGAGACCAATTTCACAGAACATCAACATGAACACATCATCCGTGTGTGTGTGTGTGTGTCATCACACACGTGCCCACACAGGCATCACATTTGAAACATGTAAGACTTGTTTTATTGTCTCTAGGGGCACAGAGCTCACATCTCTTCCATTTCTGGCCCTGTTTTGGGGGGAGAGTGGCCAGGGCAGCGGCTGGGGCTTGCAGACTCCTCACCAGACTGGCAGAGGCTGGTGCACGGGGAAGGTGCTGGCGCCGTTGAATTAGAGGAGTCACTAAAGCTTTCCCAAGCTCTGCCAGGAAGAGTCTCCTCTTGAAGTGTTTCCCCTGATTCCAGGCTGGGTCGATGGCCGTCCACACCACATATGCATTACATGCAGACACATCCAGGATGTTGTGGAACACCGCCACAAGCCAACAAGCTGTCATTCGCTTGCAGGTGTACCAGTAAGCTGCAATGAAAGAAACAATAATGAATCTGTCTTACACAAAATGCAATGTTTTACATGAATACAAGTAAATCAAATGCATGACAGATGAAAATATACAGTACATTACCTTATCAAGGCAGTCCACGCCTCCTTTGTTTCTATTGTAGTCCAGGATGATATGGGGCTTCCTGTGCTCTGCTGTGCGGACAGCGGCGTCTTTGTGTAGCGTGCTCATCAGGCTGACATTCTTATTCTTCTTGGGCTAATATGACACAAGACTCTGTCAGTGAAAGCAATGCAATTTCGATGAGAGTGCCTCTCTCCCTCTGGTCGACACCAGTGCAGGGGGAAGTTGAGGCTTGTTCTTCCTCACTGTCCCCACCATGGTGAGCTTTCTTTTCAGCAGCTCCTGACCAAGCCCATGTGATGTGAAAAAGTTATCACATGTGATATTATGCCCCTTCAGACCGGCTGTCATGTCCAAGACAACACGCATGCCCTGGTTTTTTTCTTTCCCCGTGTAAACTTGTATATTCCAGGCGTAGCTGCTCCTGGCATCACATGCTGCCCAGATCTTGATCCCATACTTGCCTGGTTTGCTTGGGATGTACTGTTTGAATGGACAGCGACCTCTGAAAGGTACCAGACGCTCGTCCACTGTCACCTCTGGACCTGGATTGTACATCAGTGTCCCAAACGTTCCTGATGGCAGCCAGTTTGTCGTCTCGCCAGCGGAAAGGTTGTGTAGTTCTGTCATCAAATCGGATAACTTGTGAGAGGACATGATTGCAGGGACATAGTTGACCGGAATATAGGCCTCCCTGACTCCGCATCCCACAGACTTTTTGTAGCCTCATTGTTGGACCGATATACTCAACAGACCCATGTAGGCTTGGAGGTCTACCTGGTCCAAGGCTTTCCATGTGTCCGCAAACACACGCCTCCCCTCCAGGTTTGTCATCTCCATTATAATTTCCACAATGGACTCTGGTAAAAAGAGTTGGAAGCTGGACTTGATGTCATCCACACGAGATGTTGCATACCGTGTTGGCCCTGGCGTCATCCTAACAATATTTTCCACTCTTGCTCTGCCTCCTCTGTCCTGGGTGGATGAATACCAGAGCAAGTTGCCATTCTTGGACTGGAATGTCACCTCAGGTGCCTCTTTCTCAGGTGCCTCTTCCCCAGGTGTCTTCCTCAGGGGCCTCTTCCTCGCCATCTGTTGACTGGTCGGTCTCACAGCCTGTCCCAGGCTGCTGTCTGTCGTCGGGTATTGCACATAAGATTTTCACATCACTGCTTTATACTTGTGTAAACTGTGAAGTGACAATAAACTTGACTTGACTTGACAATGGTCTGGATCAAAATCAGGATCGATGTTGTCTTCTATTTCTGAGACAGCCTCCTCTATTTCTGGTTCAACTTCAATCCCATCTTCATCAGTTAAAAAAAAAGGTCAAGAGCCGCTCTGGCAGAAAATCGCCTGATCATAATTTCCTATGGCGGTCATTTTGGACCGGGAACACCACAGGTGTTACAAAGTTGACTAAACCACTCAAAATTCAATGAAAGTGGTGATCAGCAATTGTATATGTTCAAATGCCTAGTGTGGAGGATATCATAAGGCCTTGAGACAATCAAATGGAAAACAGAAGTAGGAAATCGGTCAGATTTGACCCGAACGTGACGGCTAGAGGGCACACAGCCCATACCTCTGCCAAACCAAAAAGTCTAATATTGCAATTTATATTTGCTATAGTCCGGGTTGGAGAATCAGGACTGGTTGTTAGGGAATGGATAGTTTGTGGTGCATTGTGTTGGCAAAAGTGTTGCCTTCCACACACTTATCAACCCAAACAGTTACATGCATCTTCATCCATCGTTAGGTGTGAGGTCTCACATTTTTTAAATTTGAACATTTACTCAAAATCTTGCCTGCTGCTTATCCTTAAACCCTTGAGTGTGTGTGTGTGTGTGTGTGTGTGTGTGTGTGTGTGTGTGTGTGTGTGTGTGTGTGTGTGTGTGTGTGTGTGTGTGTGTGTGTGTGTGTGTGTGTGTGTGTGTGTGTGTGTGTGTGTGTGTGTGTGTGTGTGTGTGTGTGTACCTGATCTGGATGACCTTTGACATCAAAGTAGATGGAGAGCTGGAGTTTGATGCACTCTTCCACTGCTTCTTCAAGAGTTGGGATCCTCTCTCCTGCAAATTTCTCCCTGAACGTTAAGGAGTAACTTTGCTTTCTCAACAGTTTTTTTGTACTTGGCCACATTAGACAGCTTCACTTAAATCATGGAACAGTAAGGAATACACACATCAATCGACTTAAGGGAGAGTTGTCCAGCGTAAAACTGTTGCAGTTACGATTGTAAAAAGAGTGCACAAAATAAACAGCTAAACAAATCCAAGCTAATATCATTATCAAGTTGTCTTCTGACCTGAGACGATGTTTCGCCGCTGCGTCCAATTTCGACAACTCGGAAAAGCTTATTTGGCCGAGTGGTCCAGATCCGTTGGTGGTGCGGTCCACAGTGTCATCGTGCATCAGAATCGGGACCCCATCGGATGAGAACTCGAGGTCTAGCTCCACTCCCTCTGCACCATTCTCACTAGCCTGGTGGGTCAAGTAGGCAAAAATTATATTAACACACATGGAACGGACGCCAGCAGGTGGTGCTGTGCACTGGTAAACCTCACTACCCGACGCCTAAAAGACGCTCTAGCACACACACACACACACACACACAGCGAGAGAGAGAGCAGCTGACCAGTACCAGGGTGCGAACTGGAGGGGAGCAGGGGGAGCTATAGCTCCCCTAGTGGTGACATGAGCTCCCCTGGGAACATGGTTTGTGAAATTTGGGGGGAGCTCTCTAAAATACTGATATGATGACCAAATAAATTCCATTTGGGCATGTTTTTTTTTCAAATGTGTAAAATAAGTGAAATAAAATTATATTTAGAGTTTATGATTCATGAAAAAAGTGTCGCCTGCTTGCACGCTGCCCGCAGCTCCACCCACGACCCACTCACTCACGAGCTGGTTTAGTTAGCACTGCATGTTTACCAGGCATTGTTGCTGCTGCTGACATGTCTTACGAGAGAAGGGCTATGTGCATCGTTGTGTTGTGTGTGTGGCGTCGCGTCTCTCCAGGCAGTGAGAGGGTTGTGTTGTGCTATAGCTGTATTATTAATATTAATATTGTTCATGGTTGGTGCCGCTGGCTGCTCTTATCGCGTGTGTTCGGCTCTGTGTAGGCTACAGCCATAAACAATGTAGCCTGTTTTTTAGTCATTTTAAGTTGATTTAATTAAACAGTCAAACGTTACATTGGTGGTCCGTGGATTATTTATTATCAAGTTGATTGATGTTTGCGTAGCCCATACATGCTCGGGAAATCTGTTGACATGAACATGATCCATCGGGACGTTTCATGTAAATGTAGACCTGTGGCACCACCCCGTGTGCAACAGATCTTTATAATAGGCCTATGTCTGTGCTGTTGCTATTAATGCACGGATCAGCATTTACACACACCCCCCCCAAAAGAAGAAAAAAAATCCCGGCTCCCCCGGAGACCGTGGTATAGTTCGCACA
>CM051003.1:2574468-2585760 GCA_027704905.1 Muraenolepis orangiensis | reverse complement strand
GATGAATATATGTCAGCGAAACATATGCAATAACTTGATTGTGTATCGCAATGTAGTGTAACCCAATCACTTGATTATATTGTCTCACTTTGGTCAAAACGAAAAACAGGATTTTTATTAGGCAAAATGTGACATTTCCATAATTTTGGTTGCCATATTTTCAGAAAATATTCAAATAAATCTTGTATTATCCAATGTAGTGTCACCAAAAACTCCATCACACATCAAGCGTTCATGTTAGTAATGAATAACAATGGCATTTTTCGGCAATAAATAGTTATTGTGCGCAATAATTTTGGGAATTACGATTTGTGTGAAAAAATATTCAATATCCTTGTTCTTATCTTAGCTAATATCTATTATGCAATTCAGTGTCCCAACATCATCCTCACAACATCAATGGTATAATGTTTGCGTCATGAGTACACATCACTTAGTTTTAGGAAAAGTGTGTTTTGCTCAACAATTTTTGAGTGATAGTACTTTAGGGGGAAAATTTCAAAAAACGTCCCTTCTTATTCATGGATTGATATTGTCACCCAATCAGCCGCACGACATCTATTTGGCGTGTCTAATGCTGGTCATACATTTGGATGAATATATTTGGTGACATATTCAAATGGGTATACTCTTCTTAGTGTGGCAGGTGTGGTTGGTAGCGGCACAGTTGAAACAGGCTGAGCCGCCCAATTATGCAACTACCCCCACAACGACACACTTGGTGGAATGGTTTCCACCCATATGGAAAGGCTTTCCATTTATACACAAAGGTTACAACACCATCGGGTCTTATACCAAAAACGGACCACAAGTTCAGCTAGTCTAGCACCTATATTTAGGAACATATTATTAGCCAATTGGAACAGGGTCACATTGGACGCTTTACAATCCCCATGACCTATGCCCACCTCGGCCGTCTGTCACTTTCCTCAAAAAACAACTACCATACAAATATATACAACTAAAAAATAAACCAAAAAGAACAGCACAAGTGACTGATGCAATTATATTTACATGTGTTGAATGTACATGTTTTTAGTTTTATGTTGTACAAACAATCTTTATAAAAGCATGTAAAAAGGTAGCCAAGTAGTGCAGCTGCATCTATGGACATACATGATGCAGGTACACTATGAGTCCAGAACGTCCGACACAGAGTAATGTTAGTGTAATGTGACGGAACAATGTTATGAAAGTGAAAGTGAAAGTGAAAGTGGCAGCACTACTAGCAGTATCAGTAGGTCACTGCCTGGGGATTAAAAGGGCGTCAACGCACTGTAAAATCCCTTCACTGTCAGTTTGCACTGTAATATCAATTTTCCTCTTTTGCGCATGTCACTTTTTCAGTGATGCAAGTCCAGAGTGTTAATGGATTGGCATTTTTATTATATTAGACCAATTTGCACTATACAGCGCATAACGCGTCCTTCATCTGCCGACACCTGGTCCGAACAGATCTCCGCAATGCCGTGCACGACCCGAATGATCTTCTCTGCCGTCCCTCACGGGACCCTTCTGGACAGTGCAGTAGGTGTTGGCCGTGTACCACCGTGACTCCCACGTGTCAGGGAACAGCTCCTCACGGCGCCAGCACGCTAGAAGTTGCACTAGATATAATGTATGGCATTATATAAATAAGTATAGACACAGGAGTAGGAGCAGTCTTAATCAACAGGTGAGGATTCAAAATCTATATAGGCAGGTACAGAAACGGGGTCTCTATAGTAACTACATATTGTCAGCTTTAGAGAGGGTTAGGATGCTTACATACCGTTTGTTCTTCTAATTCCACAGTTAGTCAGACCATTGGTGGTGATTTGTTATCAAGTGTTGAGGCAGTAGGTATGTGGGGGCAGATTGGGGGGCGGGCGGTAGCAGAGTCAGAGGGGGGGCAGTCAGTAATAGAAAAACTTGATAGGAGAACAGTCAAAGGAGAAATTTTAGAAAACAGCAAGATGGAAAAAGAGACAAGGTAAGAATCAAGGGGGGGGGGGGCGGGGTAGCAGAGGGTGGGGGGGTGGTAGCGGAGGGCGGGGTGGGGGCGGAATGGGGGCGGTATGCACTAGAGGGGGGGGGGTAGCAGAGGGCGGGGTGTGGTAGCGTAGGCGGGGTGCGATAGCAAGAGGGAGTGGGGTAGGCAGCCGAGGGCGGGGTGGGTAGCAGATGGGAGGGGTGCGGTAGCAGAGGGCGGGGGCGGTTAGCAGCAGCGGCGGGGGCGGTAGCGAGAGGGGGGGGGGTGCAGCGGGGATGAGGGCGGGGGCATGGTATGCAGCGTGGCGGGGTGGGTAGCTATGAGGGCGGGTGTGGCGGTAGTCAGAACGGGGGGCTGGGGCAGCAAGGGCTGGGGGGGGATTAGCAGAGGGCATGGGGGTTGCGTGTGACGCAGAGGGGGGGGGGCGGCAGCAAGAGAGGGCGGAGGGGTGGTAGCGGCAAGGGCAGGTGGGCCCGGGTAGCATGTGGACCGGCGGGGACACGCTGTAGTAGCAAGAGGGCGGGGGGCGGGGGTAGTGCAGAGGGGGGGGGGCAGCAGAGGGCGGGGGTGGTAGCAGAGGGGGGGGTGTAGCAGAGTGGGTGGGTGAGGCTAGCAGTAGGGTGGGGGGCAGGAGAGGGGGGGGGTGGGTGGTTAGGCAGAGGGGGGGGGTGGTTGGTCAGAGGTAAGTCGGGGGGGCAGGGATGAAGGGGGGGGGGGGCGGTAGTCATGTAGGGGGGGGCTGGCAGAGAGGTGCAGCAGCCGCAGGGGGGGGGTGTAGACGGTTAAGGATGGCAGCTTCCTCATACGTTGCACTCAGAAGAAATCGTTTGGGACGGAGACGATGAACTGTTTAGCCCTTGGTCATGTGTTTATTTTAGCTCTGCACCGCTGGTACAAAGTCCTCTCACGCAGTCCGAGTACTAACTTTAGAACACACACACGACACACACAAACATATCGCAACAGCGCGATAAAGCAGACGCTTGAAGTATCTGAGACCAGACCACACGTGGTTCAGAAAATCCAATTCAATGTATGTTCCTTAATAACTGGTAGTGGCTGTGGAGCGATCAATAAGAAGACGAAACAGAATTATCATAGAAAATAAAAGTGTTTATCAATATTTAAATGTTAACCAGTTACAGTTAAGTCAGAAAAACTAACTTCCAATAGAAAATGACTAAAATCAATGAAGGAAGTGGGCCAATGGCAGCCGCTAGGAGTCAGTGTATACAAGGGTGTTTCCAAGGGGCTCACCGACTTACCCCCCGACGCCGCGCTCACGGCAAGATCAAAGCTCACTGCGAACCGTTTTCAAGTCGCAAACTGAAACCAATGCTCCTACCACTACTGGGTCATGAGGGGAATCACACTAGGGTGCCTAGCCTCTACCACTAGCTGGCTCCACACTCCACACAAGAATCAACAAAAACAGACCTCTTGTCAAAATAAATCAATAATCCAGTTGGTCCAAGTTAAGATACCACTAAACACCAAATATATAACACTAAAGCTAAAACAGCTAAAAAGCAGAGCAGCTAAAAAGCAAAGACCGATAAGAGCAAAGCAAAGCTAAGAGCGAAGCAAAGCAAGCAGCTGATATCCACCGAAAGGAGTGAGTAAACCAACCAATTTGCAATAGAACTAAATAACTGAACAGCTACATGAAGCAGGGGGGAGGTGGGGGCAGAACCAACACCACATCCCTCCAGGTGGACTGGAGCTTCAGGTGACAGAAGACTAAATTTCAAGTGACCCTGCAACACCAGTCAGTCAAATAGAGAATCTGCGCATCAGTGAAGCTGTTGAGTGGCTGATCAAAAACATAAAATCTACTAAAGTGCACCTACCCTACGAGGTCCAAGGAGGTGTGGCCATGTGGCAAGCAGCGGCAGGCAGGCATGCATATGCCAAGCAATTAGGGGCTGCCATGAGGGCACATGGTGTGTGAACACCTACAATACCCCCGCGCCCGAGCTAAATTAGCGCAGGTGGGGTACTGGGGGAGGAAGTTGAAACCCGTATAGCTTGCCTGTGGTGTAGTGTCCAAGGCCCTGGCAAGAGTGTGAGGAGGTGAACCTGACATGCCAGTTAGAGCCTGCTTAGGCTATATATAAGCGGTAGCAATACAGCGTGAGGCTACAAGTGGCATGAGGAAAGTGAAAAATGTGCGATTATTTCTACAGACGTTGGCTTACGGGTCAGATACCGAGAATACCACAGAGGCCGTGGGACTTCTTAAGAAGCTCAAAGTAATTTTTGGCCGTGACAACCGAGCGATGAAGGAAACGAGATGACCTCGTGAGAACAGAGACCTTCGTTTTGACGACACTACGATGCCGAAGTGCGCAATGCAAAGCGGCGGTGAGTAGGATTGTCGGGTATTATGCACGGTCGAGAGGAAAGCTCCAGATGTGATCTTAGACTGTTGAATTAAGCCAGACAGATGGTACGCACAGGAGGTATACGGTCACGTTGAAGGTATATTAGCACCTGAGAAGCACACAGCCATATAGGAAACGTGTGTCAATACTGGGGGTTGCCGCTGGCAAGTCAGGGACGGATCTGATCTCACACCAAATGGAATGGAAAACTGGGGGGAAAACCACAGGAGAACAAAGTGTGCAAACTCTAACAAGTCTTGGTAGGATTTAAAGCAAAGTTATTTGCCATGATCCTGACAGAGAAAGGTTTGGTTTTAAAATGATGCTGACCATTATGATGTCTACAGCCGAGTGTGAGAACAAGAGAGTCATTTAGTTGATACGGGTCGATGACCTACTTCTAGTAGCCGATAAACAACAGCTTGCTCAGTGGTGTTAAAGTGATAAGTGATAAAGTGTTGAAGAGGAAGTTTAAGATGAAGATCTAAGGTGAACACGAACACTTCCTAGGCATCGACTTCACACAGAGTGAGGGGGAGATGCAAAAAGAGACACGTAGCAAAGACAAATCAGATCTTTTTCTATGGTTGATCTGTGTGGAAGATAAATTCCTCTGTTCAATCATCGCAGAGGAACAAACCATTGGTGTCACAGGTCGTGATTCTGCCTCCAGCAGAGAGGAACAAACCTTGTGGTACAGGTCTGTTATTACTGGCCTCCAGGCAGCAGTAAACTAACCATCGTGTACAGGTCTTTAATTGCCTCCAGCAGAGGCACAACCTCGCCGTCCAGGGCTCCAGTCTGCTCAAGCAGAGTACCAACCTTGTGTACCGAGGTCTATTATTCTGGCCTCCAGCAGAGGAACAAACCTTGTGTGGACAGGGTCCGTTATATTCTGCCTCCAGCAGAGGTAACAACTTGTGTACAGGTCTTTACTTCTGCCTCCAATGCAGAGGACGCACGAAACCTTGTGTACATGGTCTTTATTCTGCCTACCCGCAGAGGAACCAACCTTGGTGTACAGGTCTTTATTCTGACTCCAGCGAGAGGGACCAGAAACCTTGTGCTACAGCAGTCATTTATGTCTGACCTCCAGCAGTAGGAACAACGACCTTGTGTACAGGTCTTTATCTGCTGCTCACAGCAGGCAGTGAACAACCTGTGTTACACGGTCTTTATTCTGCCGTCACAGGCAGAGTACCAACGCTGAGGGTACTAGGGCTTTATCTGCGCTGACCATGCCATCGAGTAACAACCTTGGTGTACATTAGGTTCTTTTATTCTGCCTCCAGCAGAGTGTAAGCCACCTTGTGGTACAGCGACTTATATTCTGCCTCCAGCAGCAGGAAATAGACCCTGGGGTGACAGGTCTTTTATTTCTGACACATCACAGCAGAGTACAAACAAGCCGTTAGTGTTAACAGGTCTTTGATTCTCTGTGCCTCCAGCAGAGGAACAACCTTGTTGTCCAGGTCTTTAAATTCTGCCTCCAGCATGATTAACAACGCTTGTGTACAGGTCTTTATTCTGCCTTCCAGCAGAGGAACAACCTTGTACCGGTACATGTCTAGTATTCTGTGCCTCCAGCGGAGTACACAACCGTGTGTACAGGTCTTCTACATTACTTGCCTCCAGTCAGAGTAAAACAACCTCGTGTGACAGGTCTTTCATTCTGCCTCCAGGCAGAGGAACAACCTCGTGTACAGGCTTCAGTCTGCCTCTAAGCAAGAGTAAACAACTCGTGTGTACATGGTCTTTATTCTGCCTCCAGGCATGAGTAAAGCAACCTCGTTGTGACAGGTCTTATATTCTAGCCTCCAGCAGAGTTAAAACCACCTTGTGTATCAGGTCTTCTATTCTGCCTCCTAGCAGAGCTGACAAACCTTGTGTACAGGTCTTTATTTCTGGCATCCAGCCGAGGAAACCAAAACTCTTGTGATACCAGGATGTCTTTATTCTGCCACCGGCCAGAGTAACAACCTTGTGTACATAGTCATTTATTCGCCTTGACACGGAACCGCAGAGGTAAACAACCTCGTGTCACAGGTCTTAATTGTCTGCCTTCCATAGCAGACAGGAACAACCTCAGTGTACAAAGGTGACTTTTATTCTGCCCGTCCACGCAGGATGTACACACACACTTGTGTCACAGCGTCCTCTTTATTCTGCCTGTTCCAGCAATACGTACAACCTTGTGTCCAGGTCTTTATTCTGCCTGCCCCCCCGGCAAACAGAGTACAACCTTTGTGTAACAGTTTTTCTGCCTCCCTGCAGAAGTAACAACCTTGTGTACAGGTCCTTTATTCTGCCTCCAGCAGAGAACAACCTTGTTAGCAGGTCTTTTATTTATTGCCATCCAGGTTCCTGCCGAGTAAGCAAACCCTTGTGTCAACAGGTCTTTAATTTCATGCCTCCTCGCAGAGTACAACCTTGTCTACTAAGGGTCTTCTAGTCTCGCCTCCAGCAGAGTAACAACCCTTGTGGTACAGTGTCTTTAGTTCTGCCGTCCAGCAGAGTCAACCACCCTTGTGTACGAGGTCTTTATTCTGCCTCCAGTCAGAGTAACACCTTGTGTAGCAGTCTTTCAAGAAAACGTAGATCAGAATGTGTTTGGCTACCTCGTAACTCTAGACCAGTGTCTCTGACCCTTACTATCTGTGGACCTGGAAAAGGACTTCTAGTGAATTTGGTATTCGAGGCCATGAAATGCCAGATGCAGCTTGACTATCAGCGTCCTCGCCCAACGTCAGCAGGAATACCTTCTTTATCCAGGAATGGATTTACAGCTCGGCACACGGTTACTGGTCTTTTTGGCCTGGGTGTGGTTAAATGCTTTGTTGTTGTCACTTGCTCTTTACGCTCATCTTATAAAGGCCTTCCTCTTTGACACTAGCTGATGATGAAAAGTTACTAGTCTTCTTGGTCGGGCTTTCTATCATGGTTGTACATTCATTGGATCTTTTTTTACCACCTTGGTGTTCTTTGGCACTGATCTGTTTTCATCAGTAGCCACTGCTCTTACAAACCCTTAGCCATCAGACTAATTATCTGTAAGTGCGACCCAATACTGACCTCTGTCCGTTCTTTCTGCGCACTTTGTTTTGTGTGCCAGCACATAAGCCGTTAGCGAATTTCAAGTATCATCCTCATGTTGATTTCGTCACCACCTTGCATTCTCTTACAGTAGGAACTCGTCCTTTTTTAGTCTTACTTCTGTCAATACAATTTATAGTGCGGTCGTACTGCTGCACATTGTTGTTGTGTCACGGTAACTGTGATTGTGGTCTTTCGCCATTTGAATGGTAACGGCAAATTGTCCACGATGCGAGAGAATTAGGTGGGACCTCTCAGAACAAAGCAGGACACACGACACAGTGGAATGCTATAACTGAAGCTTTATTTAACAGCAAATACCAAGACACAACGACGAGGTGATACGGAACATCGCCAGGGGTATCTGGAACCGAGGGAGTGTAAGTCAGCGTATGTACCAGCTAGGTTAGTAGACAGGCGCTTGTTCCTAGTACTGGGCGAGGAGTGCCTGGACTCCCCGAGGTAGGTCGTTAATCCACTGTATTACACATCAGGTAGTAGAGACCGACGAGTAGTCCCAGGACAGGAGAGTGATTGAGTCTCGGGGTACTCTGAGGCGGTCGGAAAATCCAAGATGAGCGACTGGGTAACAACAGACAGAGCGATCAGTCCGAGACGACGAGGCGGTCTCTGGATACCGGGAGGTTCTGAAGGGTAGCGACAGTGTATGAGGATACCAACGAGTTGTCCGGCGGACAGTAGAAGATCTGTTACCTGAAAGGAGGAAACTTCGAGAGTAGCGGGAACACCAGATCCGGAGTACCAGACAGGGCTAGTCTAGTCCTTTACGCGACTAGGGGTCTGGATACCAGGGAGGTTGGAGTTAGCGACAGTGGTACCAGACAGGCGTATCGTCAGCGGACCAGGGCGAAGAAGTCTAATAGTCCGGTAGGGTGGTCGGAAGGTAGCGAATCAGGAGATACTAGATAGGTAACTATAATTAACCGTATGAGAACTCGTATTAGGCACGGTCTAGTAACGCGATGAGCAGGCGAGATTGACTGGACGCGATTAAGGCAATTGAATCTCTGGATTCCGGGACGAATTCGTCGTGCGAACTTCCCGTACCAGAATTGTACCAACGTGACAAAGTTAGCACACTGGTTCACGTAGACGTAAAGCATGTCTAAACACAGTAACGACAAACACCATGACAAAAAAGGGCCAACTGGAACCAGGTGTATATACGAACCACAGTTGAGGATTAGCATGATACACGCCAATTGCTACAAGGTGTTTGTGTGTTTGTAGCGCCAGGCCAAGCGCACTAAGCGGCTTGAGCCACTCCCCCTGCTAAACCTCACCTGTGTAACCGTGACAAAGGCATTTGGTGAGTAGTGACCGTTTTCTCTTTGTGGTGGTGCTAGCTTTCTATCCATTTGGACAGGAACTTGAGATCTTCTGGCACAGACAGCAATCCTCTCCTAACCAGATCTTGTTGAGACAGTGTGATTGGAGGACAGTTGTGACGGGCATGGAACTTCGGTCCTTGACTGCGGGCAGGTGGTGCGTGGACATACAGCACACTACATTTTGCTGTCTATACCATATTTAACGCCGTATAACCCGTATCTGTAATTTGGTGCGTTTCATGTGGAGCGCAATCATGGAAACACCCAGCCCGGGCTCAGATTACGCCAGCGGGCAAACGCCACGCACCGCACCACACCAAACTACAAAAATACAAAACTCGATTTACAAAATGTACAGACGTCGCGATCAGAAGCAACAGTTTCTAACAATAAGTGGTTCTAATCAGCTAGACTTTAGATTAGTACTCTGCAATACCAGAGTCAGGATAATGACACTACTGCTCGGTCCAGGTACGCTGTTGATTGGACCTACTACGGTGAATGTTTACGAGGAGTCCACAGCTTTTCCCACTTCTCTCATCCATGAACCAAAAATGTAACGTTAACATTAACAGCCCCACAGATGCATACATCTGTGGCGGATTACCGTGGAGTTTTGTCACTGGATCATCTTAAAGAGGGCTGTGTGAATGTGTTCTCTAACAGTTGCCTGCTTAAAAGTAATAAGAGCCTGTTCATGCGTTGCGAGGTCTTTCCCAACCGAACCCTGGTGCTCCATCTCTTCTCCCCCCTACCGCTCCGGGTCGTCGGTTTGCCGCAGCATCCTACAACAACTACACGTAGTTCAAGGCATTAGTTTTTGATCCACAGGCAGTGCCCTACCTGAACTGTGCTCGGAGTGAGCTGCCACCTAGCATAACATTGTCATTAACATTAACACTGTTCAATACTTTGCTGGAGCTCATTATCCGGTTTAACTGCACTAGATCTGCACGCTGAATTCCTGATGCTGGCGCTTTGCACTACTGCACTTTCAAAATGCTTGTATAAATGCTTTTTTTGCACAAATTCAACACACACTTCCATCAGTAACTTTATTGTACATTGTTTATTGTCATTTTGATCATTGTGTAGCAGTCGTTGTTAGTACAAGTGATAACTAATAGTACATAGTATAGTATATTGTGTTAAATTGTAGTGTATAAATTCAAACTGTGCGGAGGGCACACTATGGGAGTCAAGCTTCAATTGATTGCAGCTGTGTTTAGCATTGCGTAATCAAAAGATTCTATTTGAACCTTGACGGAAGTGTAGTAGGTCGGGGTCAGAGTGTATCATTAAAGAGCAGGAGGGGTTAGGGTCACTCATTAAGAGACCAGGTAGGTGTCCCAGAGCGTACTTAAGGAGCAGGTATGGGTTAGGGCTCATTCAGGAAGCAGGTAAGGGTCAGAGGTTATTAAGGAGCAGGATAGGGGTAAAATGATCCAACAAGGAGCAGTAGGGATTACAGGTCCTTAATCAAGCAAGTAGGGGGATAGAGGTCATTAAGGAAACAGTAAGGACTTAGGAGGTCATACAAAGGAGCAGTAAATGGGGGTCTCGGGAAAGTTATAGAGGTCATTAAGGAGCAGGTAGTGGTCAGAGGTCATTAAGGAACAGGTAGGGGTTCAAAGGTCAAAAGGAGCAATAGGGATATCGATCAGGTACTTTATAAACGCGAGAGTATGGCGATGACGAGTGCTCTATTAGGAACGGATAGCGGCTTGAGAGTCATAAATGCAGCAGGTATGGTTAGAGGTACCATTAGGTGGGTTAGGGGTCATTAAGGAACAGGTAGGGGTTAGGGTCATTAAGGAGCAGAGTAGGGGAGTAAGAGGTATCATTAGGAGAATGTATAGTATCAGCAGGTACTTATAAGGTAGGCAGGTATAAGGGTGAGTGTGCAGCTTTCAGTAGAAAGGTGAGGGTGCATTAAGGGAGGCTCATAGGCTCGTCCGAGAGGTCATCAAGGAGGGAGGTAGGGGACAGAGTTTCATTAAGGAGCAGTAGGGGTCCAGAGGTTCGTAAAGGACAGGATAGGGGTTAGGGGTCTTTAAGGAGTGAAGTAGAGGGTTAGGGGGCATTAAGAGAGGCAGGTAGGGTCGGATGTGTGTGTGTGTGACTCTATTTTGTTGCTACAACGACATCTAGAGCCACTGCGTGAAACCATCACCCGGACCCAAAAACCCAAACCGCAGGAAAGAAGGTCCTCCTGGTTGATATAGTATGGGCAAAGCTGGACGGGCTGAGGAGTGAGTGTCAGTGGGTCTGAGTACCCTCCTTCCATCTAGGGGACACTCTGTAGAAGGGGAGCGCCAGCAGCCGGTCACCAACATACATCCTACTCTCGGTCTAGAGGGGGGAGATCTTATGGCTGATTTTCTACTATGTACCGTTGTACCAGACAGAGTTACCACTACATATCATGATCAATAAATAGACTGCCAGGACTTGTATTGTGCCATCAAAGGACAGCTGTCACCAGCACCCC
>CM051003.1:2564468-2569468 GCA_027704905.1 Muraenolepis orangiensis | reverse complement strand
AGAGAGAGAGAGAGAGAGAGAGAGAGAGAGAGAGAGAAAGACGAATGGACGGATGGACAGGGTGTGTAGTGTGGAGGTCATATGCCATAAAGTTGGACCACCAAACGTGTAAAACGGAGAATGAGAGACGGAAGGATGGTCACGGAGGATGAGTGAGAAATTAACGGTCGCAAAAGTAGAACAGACTGACGTGAATGAATGACAGAAACAGACCCGAGGAGAGAGAGAGAGAGAGAGAGAGAGAGAGAGAGAGAGAGAGAGAGAGAGAGAGAGAGAGAGAGAGAGAGAGAGAGAGAGAGAGAGAGAGAGAGAGAGAGAGAGAAAAGTCAAAGACAGACAGATGGTAGACAGAAGGAAGGATATTCTGGATTCTTCACTCCATCCCACCTTGAGACCATGGGTCCTCAAAACGGAGCGACATGTTGATAAGAAAGCTCCCCATCACGTCCACCAAGGTCATAGACATGGATTTCAGACACTCATTGCACACACTAACTCAGCCCATCGCGAGCGCACTACAGTATTTATCCTATAAAAGATATCGCGCATCGTAAAAGACCAGTAAAAGCCGACGTGAGGGGGTTGAGGAGATACGAGAGGCAACGCAACGGGAGGCAGGTTTATGGAGGTCGGCTCTCAGTTATGCGGAGAGACAGGAAGAGTGACGGGGTGGTGGCCGTGGGGTGTCCCGTGGTCGGGGGGGGAGCTTCCGAACCGCTGAACAGCTCTTTACGAGTCACCGTAAACCTCCTGTGATCCCGGGGCCAACGGGTTACCCATAAACCCCTCTGGTTTAAGAGTGTCCTGGAATGCTCCGGTCCCAGCCGCCCAAATGAGGCTCGGTGGGGTGGAGGGCGTGGGACTAGCCACCCGCACCCTACCCCCCCCCCCCACGCAACCCCACCTTCACCATCCACTCAACGGGCAGTAAAATGACACTTTTAGGATTGACAGCATCACCACCTCCCCATTCCCCAGCTCTTCAGAAAACAGACAAGCTTTTAGCTTCCTCCGGGGGCAGAGAAAGAGAGAGAGAGAGAGAGAGAGAGAGAGAGAGAGAGAGAGAGAGAGAGAGAGAGGATTCCTCTTCCTGTTGTTTCCGACCAAACAGGGAATTCCTGGCCTAAGCCATGCGGAACAAGTGGGACCACCGCTTCCCTGGACCGCCCCATTTAGTGTCTCAAGAGGAGGGGGGGAGAGAGAGAGAGAGAGAGAGAGGGGGGGGGGGGGTTGGTGGGGTTGGGGGGGTTGGGGTGGTGGGGTTGTATTTACCTACACACATGGGTGCACAACATTGTCAGCATGTCATCCGTCCCGACCCAGGGGACAAGAGCGGTCGGGACCTCCTGTCAATTAGACGACCGTCCGACTTTCCCATCGCCGTTTGTTTGTGTCAACAGACATGGCAGCAACGGAGGGGTTGACAGGGTAGGGGGCCGTCCGACATGCGGGACAAAAAGGGAGATTAATCTTTCTCTTTCTGTCGTCGTGCTGTCTTGTGTGTGAGAGCGTAGACAGCTACAGTTGTGGGAAAATAAAAGACGCCGAGCTCATAGGCTAAGCCTATGACCTGCTGAGTCACGCTTTTAATAAATATATATATATATAGCAGAAATGTTTTAATAATACTCTCGGCACCTTGTGAGCAGAATAAGCCGCTTTTACCTCGTGTGGTGTGTTTATTTTCACTGGTCAACACCTCTCCCTCCCCTAGTACCTCTCTCCACTGCTGTCTCAACAATGTGCTTTTTTTGTTATCTTATCGAGCTCCATGCAGTCTGGCCTTTCCACTTCTGTGTTGAAATGAAATGGACAGAGACCATTTCAAATGGACAGAGACCATTTCAAATGGACAGAGACCATTTCAATCTAAATCTGGAGACTTTGGAATCCTCATTATTGGTGCCCAGGAGGCAAACTGGCGTTTCGGGGACTTGAACCGACGATCCTCCGGTTCCCAAGCCAAGTCCCAACAGACTGAGCTATTGCCGCCCCAAACTTAAAGCCACACTATGGGCTAGATCTTGGAGATGTGGTTGGTAATCTTTGTCATCAACAGGGAACATTTGGGGAACTTTTCTTAAAACGAGTCACTCGGCTAATCTACACACAGCTCGTTTGTCAATCTTTCACCCGGGTGCATTTATCAGCTGTACCAAACTAACTCCTAAGTAGTCTCTATTTTAATGTGGGAACTGGAAAACAAAAAAGGCAGAAAAAGGAATGCCCTTGTGTCCCTTATGTTTCTTTGTATTGCTATTTATAGTGCATCAAATCTGTGTATCAAAAACAAAAGGATTTGGCATCTTATTTTCAGATGACTGGTGATGTGGTTGACATTTGCGGAACATTGGTTTTGTCATGGTTTTGTCTTTCATGCAAAGCGCTGAGAGCTGGTGGTGGTTACAGGCAAGTGGATGTGTGAGGGGACATGATGTGCCAGAGTAAAGTATCATATAAATGTGTATTACCTTGAGAGGTCATCCAGGATCCATCGGACACCAACGGTATGCCTTTGGTTTCAGTTCAGCCTTGGTAGGGGCGATTGTAAGCCGAATTTTAGACGTCTAAATAAAGATGAAATAAAGACGTCTGTGTTTCTCTAGATATGTTAAGGGGAGGTGGAGGGGGAGGGGGAGAGGGAAGGTGGAGCGGGTGGAGGCCTTGGGAGGGATTTGGTTTCGGGGATTGTCCAGAAGGTAAGTGGTGTCTCTCAGGGACCATGGTCTTTAGTATACTGAGGTATTGTTTGATTATGTACACACTCTAACTCTTGCTTCAGCTTGTGCTACTATGGATGGGCCCTCCGACAGAAAGGCGGGAACAAACAAGACACATTTCAGAGGAAGATGTTGATTGGCTATTGCAGACTCACACATCACAAGTGGGTCCAGCTACAGCACGTATTCTGTGGCACATTACGAACTTGAAGGAATGTTTCACAATTGTCACTATCTCAAAGCAATTGCTTCATTAAGCACACAGCCCCTTTGGCTTGGCACCAATTCACCAATGACACCAGACCCCATGGAGTTTGTCCATGGCTGGGGGGTCTTCCTGAAGGACACTGTGGTCAGCCCCGCCCCCCCCCCCCTCCTCTCTCTCCCCCCCCTCTCCCCCCCCCCCCTCCCCCCAATCACCTAATCGCCACAACTTCTCATCTGCAGCCCTCCAGGCAACTGTGTAGGATGTTTTATGACCTGTCGCAGAGTGTTGATGTGAAATCCCAATGTGCTTTACAGTGGAAGGGGACGGGGGGAAGAGGACAGGCTGTTTATTGTTCTGTTAAAGCCACATGAGTGGATGAATGCGCGGTTTACCGCCAAACAGACAGCTGTACTACACCGCGGCCACCACAGCACGACGTGCGTAGGATCAGCCAGTTCTTAAAAGGTTCACCGGTTGTATCGATGTCGGCAAAGACAATGGTGAAACAACCTCCGTTTGTCTCCGTTGTGTGAGATGAAAACATAGGCAAACTAAATCTCAGGCTAAGAGTGATGCTGAGTGATTGGGCAGCTGCTAGAAGTGGACGGAGAAAGGGCCATATTTTCTGTTGTTCCACTTGTTTTGAGGCCCACGTCGAAAAAGCTAATTTCCTTTCTCTAATGACCTCTTGGATATGCACCGACCCCAACACCACCGATTCCACTGAGCAGGCCCCGCCGTGTCATAGCATCGCCCCTCTCCCCATTACTCCCACCTGGTAGGTCAGAGGTCCTTGTGTCCTTAATGAAAAAGAGCTCCCAGCAGCTTCCAATAATATTCACACGGCCAATCAGGGCGTCCCGTTTTTTCCCGCCGGAATTACAGTTAATTCCAACCTCAAGTTGGGTTGAGCAATCGCTGATGATTGGAAAGGGAATAAATAGGAACATAAAGGAATGTGCATGATTGGAGTTGGTGTTATAATAACACATAACTTTATGAGGCTATTTGGTATGTTACATGTAACATATTTAGAGTGACTGAGCGATGAACAGAACTTAGATTTGTATCATATCTACACACCCAACTATACACTGTTTACATGTTCACAACTAGACATGAGCTATAGACATGGGCCTCAAAAGTTGCCTGTTTTGCCTCCTTGCCTGTACCCCCCCTGGATGAAGGGGCATTCAACAATGTACATTATACTGAAACAAGATCCAGTCTTTTGCAAAGTCGTAAAGGGGGTCAGATAATTTCCACAAGCTAGCGTGCAACGATAGCTGGAGGCTAAATATGTTCTGTTCAAAATCTTTACCCAGGGGTCCTCCATGATTCAATAAATGTGCATGTGTGTGTGCGTGTGTGTGTGTATATGTGTGTTTCCATACATATATTGGAAAAAACAAGTAACAAAACTTGGACTTAGTTCTTAAACATTGATATAATCTTTTATTTTTTTGGGGGGGTTTCTCTGAAAGACACTATAGGCACCAAGATATTATTATTATTATTATTATTTCTAAACGAATACAGCCACAAAATAAAACAAGCCACAATCTATTACTGCAATTGTTTGGAAAAAAACAAACCTGAAATGGAGCATATAAGTAGATATCTGTTACACTGGGCCTGAATCAGACAGTGACACATTCAAACGATTTGCCTGCGTTTCTTTTGAAGGCGCCACCATGAGACGGTATTGATTTGGATGGATCTCAGCTCTGTCCAGGCACATAGAGACAGATGGATGGATGAGGGAACACCTCACCACTGATAAGTGATCCATCACTGAACCCATTCTGGTCCCCTGTTGACGTTTCCCTGGACTTCAGCCAAACCTAACTATATAAACCACCTAACATCGACCTCTGCCATGTGTGTGGCTTACACACGTGTGTCTTCTGTGCGTGTGCATGTGTTTGTGTGTGTGTGTGTGTGTGTGCGTGTGTATGTGTGTGTGTGTGTGTGTGGATGTATCTAGGCAAGATAGCCTAAGTAGATGCCCATATGTGTGCGGCCCTCAGCACGTGTGCCATGAGTGTGAACAGATGTTTCTGAACACACAT
>CM051003.1:2556968-2561968 GCA_027704905.1 Muraenolepis orangiensis | reverse complement strand
CCCCCGAGAGACGCCTCCTTCTCTACAGGGCCCACAGGCCCCTCAGTCTAGAGTTAAAAATGTTTATCGACTCAATCAAATGAATAGGGCTGGAAATCTGTGATCCAAAGCATGTTCAACTGCATGTGTGCAATCACGCAACTTTTCACTGGGAGTGTGTGTGCGTGTGCGTGTTTGTGTGTTTGCGTGTGTGCCCGTGTGTGCGTGTGTGTGTGTGGTCATGGTCCTCAGCGACAGACTGTTGTGTAGAATGGTTGCTATCAAGAAAAACACAGTACAGAAACCTTAACCACTTCAATTAGAGACGCCAGAGGGAATTTGTGCAGCCATTGTTCTTTCGTTATTATAAGTCTGTGAGTGATATATCTTTTTTTACAGTTTACATTAAGATAAGGAAATTGCACGTACGGCAGACTGCATGTTGATGGAGAGGGTGACGAAGACTATATCTCCTACTGACTCGTATACCGACCAAGAATTCTCTGAGCCATCCCACCTTTTCTTTTCTTGTATGAATGCATCGCTTGTTCAACTATAGAGCACTGTTTGGACACGCAAGACATTTGACTAATGTAAAGAAAATGCACGCAAATCTTTACCCTCATAGGGCCCCAAAGACCCATAATGGTACCCGCTCGGTCCACCCTGCAGCCCTCCATCAGATCACTATCTCGCTGCCTACGAGCCCTGGTCTATACCTGATTTGAGTCGGATTACCGTCAGCTTTAGGTACAGCGGTTCCTTGCTCCTGGTTAAGCTCCACACCCTGGATCACTGCGCTCACTTTCCACTACGTTGGGTCATTGTTCTGTAATCCTAATCTGGGTTGTAGAGGTTTGTGTGTGAATGAAATCATGCAGCCAAATTCAAATCCGAAGAGTTTTTTTTTTTAAGGGGATCCCTTGAGGGGACATTGAAGTCAACACTGGGAGGGCATGAATGGATGAATGTACATTAAAAAAAGTGTGACATTTCCTGTATGCAGTGTGATTGAAATATTCCTGGAACAACATGTTCACAGATGAAAAGATCGAATAACTTCATTGGCAAGGTCATGGCCGAATCACTGACCACCATCATTCTAGAACAACGTTAACCCGTCAGTCAATCTTTAATGTACGCCATGGATGTCTGTGGCTTTATTAATTGCTTTATCTATCAGGGCGGCTTGTAACACAATCATAATATATCATGTGCTTACATATCCCGACTGCTGATTTTATTAGCGGCAGCCGAAGGTTTAAAATAAGCTGTAAAGTGCCAACTGTGCACAGGGCTCAGCTGGTTTCCATTTTTCCATCATCGTGGTTATGTGTTTTAAAAGCCCATGGCGGAAGCGCTGGGCAAAAATCAATATCTGGCCGGCAGATTTCCTTGATGGGTTATGGAGATGTCGGTCTCCCCATCGGGACAAATAACGAGCCTTGTGGGAACCGTCAGGGAGATTGCACGTCTGGAGGCCCCCAAGATACCGACAGGAGACCTATCGGATGAGATTTTACTAATGAAACTATTTCACACCGCTGTTGTAGAATATTGTGGCCGCTCTAATAAAGACAGAGCATTCCCCCGATTGGTTCTCACCGATTGGTTCCTCCAAATGTCACCATCGACTACCAGACGACCAAGAGTAATTAATGGGGCCAATTTCCGGGAACGCGGCCTGTCTTCGCGTCAAGAGGACATACACCCAAAGAGCCCTCTGGTATGTCACCCATTTGGCTCTAAATCTCATAAGAATAACAAACTCTGCGCCACTGTCGACCACAAGTATTACGGCCAAAGTGCAACCACTGCTGAGCCAACACGTCCGCCGCCGCTGTATAAATGTTTGCGCTAGCGGTTCGGACTTCTGAGGCGTACAGTGACGCCGCGGGTCAGAGGGCTGTTGTTGCTTTGAGAGGCGCTTGTTTTCCCAGCGCGTTGTGTTTTAAGAGCACAGCAAGTGTTTTGGCATATCAGAAATGAGCTATTCAACATACTGTAGCTCCGTGCCAAAGTGCAGAAACACAAGGACACACGTTTACTTGTGATGAGTGAACAAATATACACATTAGTGCTTCAAATGCACATTCATCCGCATGCTTTTTAAGATTCAAGATTCAAGATGTTTTAATGGCCATTTGCAACGTAGTTCAATATAAGTACAATAGAATGCTTACTCCCCATTCCCTCCCGCTGTAGGAATTTCCTACAACAATACTATACTAAACTATACAATACTATACTGAACAATACTATACAAATTAACAACACTATATTCTACCTATGATATACTATAAACTACAACCTACACTATATACTATACTATGAACTATACTATATTCTATAACAACACTGTACACAATACAATAACAATAAAGTGTCTGATGGATGATGTAAACACAGTGACTAATGTAGTGCAGCAGCATCATCAATAC
This sequence comes from Muraenolepis orangiensis, assembly GCA_027704905.1. Lineage (NCBI taxonomy): Eukaryota > Metazoa > Chordata > Actinopteri > Gadiformes > Muraenolepididae > Muraenolepis > Muraenolepis orangiensis. The sequence goes on along the minus strand of CM051003.1, from coordinate 2,559,548 downwards.
AGTGCAGAACAGTGCAGTAACTGAAATGAGTCCAGAATATCCAGAATATCCAGCAAAAGTATGATAGTGTAATGTTAAAAGGTAAATTCAAGATTCAAGATTCAAGATTTGTATTTGCCAAAAGTTTGTCACTCACATGACAAATACACCCATTCAATGTACAGAGGCATTTCATTAATTAGCGAATTATTAGTGAATGGTCCTGAACTTGCACTTTATTGCCTTCCCCTTCAAGCCTTTACATTAAAGTAGTATCACTAACTACAGCCTATTTTCCTACTAATGACTTTGCAAAGTAAGAGTTACCAACTATATCCTCTCTACATTTGCCGTTTAAATTTGTTTGCACAGCGAAAACAATGTGCAACTTTTAACATGGCTTCGGTGAGCCTAGAGCAGAAACACAAGGACACACGTTTACTTGTGATAAGTACAATGGAACGCTTACTCCCCATTCCCTCCCGCAGTATGAATGTCCTACAACAATACAATACTAAACTATACGATACTATCCTATACAAAACAATACTATAGTGTAAACAACACGATATACTACCTATGATATGCTGTACTATAAACTATAAACAACACTATATACTTTACTATGTACTATACTTATACTATACAACACAATACTGTTACAAAACTGTACACAATAAAATAACAATAAAGTGACTGATGGATGATATGTACATGTGGGGAATTGTGCAAAAAACATTTAAAAAGCATTTTAAAGTGCCAGTGGTGCAGCAGCACCAGTGCGGAACAGCGCAGTAACTGAAATGAGTCCAGAAGGTCCAGCAAATGTTATATCAAGAGCCACCTTAATGAGCACGCCTGTTTTTGTCCAGTGTTTCGCCGTGTTTCAGAAATGTGGTGGGAGTGAAGCCTGAAGAGGCACGGGGGTCAACACTGCTTTATGTTGGCCAGAGTTCAGCAGGCGTAGCACTCATTGTAACCAGGGAGAGCCCATGGGAGAGGACCAGGCTGTCAAACATCTATCTGATTCCATGGCCTCCCCAGCAATGACTCCTGGCTATTTTGCAGATGACGCCATTGGTTTCTTTTCAAGGTTATGGTGATGAGGAGTCATCCTCAGTATGTGTAATGCTCCGGAGGTGTTAACCCAGTCTACCCTGGAAGAAATGGCGGAATTCAGCCACCAATAACAAAGCTTTATAGCACCTGTGCAGGTGCAAAAGTTTGTCACTCACATGACAAATACACCCATTCAATGTACAGAGGCATTTCATTAATTAGCAGTGAATGGTCCTGAACTTGCACTTTATTGCCTTTCAAGCCTTTACATTAAAGTAGTATCACTAACTACAGCCTATTTTCCAACAATGAATTTGCAAAGTAAGAGTTCCAACTATATCCTCTGTACATTTGCCATTTTAATTTGTTTACACAGGGAAAACAATGTGCAACTTTTAACATGGCTTCGGTGAGCCTAGAGCAGAAAATCAAGTTTACTTGTGATGAGTATCATACATACACATTAATAACTCTGATACATGAGATATCCCAATGGGATGCTACTGAATGCCTCCATGTTCACACACCATTGAAGAGTTAACAACGCCTGTGCTTCAAAAGTACATTCATCGTCTTGCAGTTTTCTTTTTCCATAATAATGAGCATGTCATATCAAGAGCCGCTTTACTGAGCTATTATGTAATGATAACAATATTTCAGCACTGATTTAAATTTCCTAGATACCACAACCACGTTCGTCATCATTAACTTGTGGTGAGACGAGACTCTTACGAAACAGCATGACAGCAGAAATGCTGTTTTGGAAGAAGGATTTTAATGTCTTTTACTATTGGAAAGAATTATGTGTTGCATGATTTACGATAACGGGGAAAGTATCTGTTAAAGGGGTCATATTATACCATCAGGCGTGAGTGTGATAGGTCATTACAGGCTGTTTCAAAATTATTATAATCATGTGACTAAAATTGTAACTTGATGACATCACAATGTGGGAGTGAGTGGACACTCCTGCTGTGTGACGTTATCACCAAGTAACAGACAATTTCAGTCACATGATCATTTTGAAAATGTCTATACTGGCTAATCCTTTTTGGGGGGGTGGTCATTTTTTTTTTCTTTTTTACAAAAATCTTTATTATTATTTATGTGATCTGTTACCAATACCAGTTTCGGATTTAGATGTACATAAGATTCACATGTGTTCAATTGTGTCTAGTTTATGAACCCTGGAGTGTCTGCAATATTACAACCAGGGAATAATACCAGGGGAGAGAACATAAGATTCAAGATTCAAGATTCAAGAGACTTTATTTATCCCGAGGGAAATTAAGGTGCAACAGTTGAAACAGGGGGAATAAATGCACACAAAATATACTAATACCTAAAAACTAAATAACAACAAACTAAACTAAACTAAACCAGTATAAACAAAATATAACTAAATGAAATCTAAATTAAATAAATAAGGGACGGAACACGGTCAGCCAACGGTCAGGGAATTGCACATCTGGGATGACAACGCCCAAACAAACAAACAGCTGGATAATAAAATGCTTACTGTGTGTTTTTCCCCCATCAGCT
>CM051003.1:2446968-2551968 GCA_027704905.1 Muraenolepis orangiensis | reverse complement strand
AATATATTTAACGTGCAGTTAGTGCACAGTATAACACACACACACACACACACACACACACACACACGTACAATATCATATTAAGTAAGTGTGTCTCATCGCTGAGCCAGTCCCCACATATCCATCTTACTGTTTGCTCCTAGCAGATACAATGACATACGGTACATGAACTCACAAAACACACAAGGAAAACATGCGCCAGCGATTCATCACTTGAGTCACTGTGATATCTAACTCATTCATCTCAATGCATAACCTCCTCTAAGGCAGTTTAGATAATAAGTTCATAAGGTGTGTGCCATTACGGTAAATTGTTCTGTACTCCAGTTCCAAGAATCTGTACCCCCTTTTTTTGGAAAAGGTTGGTTTTCACATTTATTCATTGCAGGTGGTTGGCCTCCTATTGCCCCCAGGGGTTAATACAGCATGAATGGATGGAGACGCTAAGACGGAGGACACCCTACGGTCAGGCTCTGCTGATATGGCAGATAAGGACTTCCACTGTAAAATGTGCTAAACGTGTTTCCACTACTGTACAGGGCAGTGGGGGGGAGAGCACGTGACACGTGAGGCGGGAGGAGAAGGTAAGAGGGGAGGAAGGGTGAGAGGGAAGGGGAGAGGTGAGGATAGATGAGTTGAGAGGGGAGGAAAGGGAAGAGGAGAGAAGGAGAGATGAGTTGAGAGGGGAGGAAAGGAAAGGAAAGAGGAGGGAAGGAGAGATGAGTTGAGAGGGGAGGAAAGGGAAGAGGAGAGAAGGAGAGATGAGTTGAGAGGGGAGGAAAGGGAAGAGGAGGGAAGGAGAGATGAGTTGAGAGGGGAGGAAAGGGAAGAGGAGAGAAGGAGAGATGAGTTGAGAGGGGAGGAAAGGGAAGAGGAGGGAAGGAGAGATGAGTTGAGAGGGGAGGAAAGGGAAGAGGAGAGAAGGAGAGATGAGTTGAGAGGGGAGGAAAGGGAAGAGGAGGGAAGGAGAGATGAGTTGAGAGGGGAGGAAAGGGAAGAGGAGAGAAGGAGAGATGAGTTGAGAGGGGAGGAAAGGGAAGAGGAGAGAAAAGGAGAGATGACTTGAGAGGGGAGGAAAGGGAAGAGGAGAGAAGGAGAGATGAGTTGAGAGGGGAGGAAAGGGAAGAGGAGAGAAAAGGAGAGATGACTTGAGAGGGGAGGAAAGGGAAGAGGAGAGAAGGAGAGATGAGTTGAGAGGGGAGGAAAGGGAAGAGGAGGGAAGGAGAGATGAGTTGAGAGGGGAGAAAAGGGAAGAGGAGAGAAGGAGAGATGAGTTGAGAGGGGAGGAAAGGAAAGAGGAGAGAAGGAGAGATGAGTTGAGAGGGTAGAAGAGGGAAGAGGAGAGAAGGAGAGATGAGTTGAGAGGGGAGAGGAGGCGAGGGGAGAGAACAATACAGAAATGGATTAAACTGGAGAGCAGAGGAGATGAAATGGAGAGGAGAGGAGAAGAGGATAAATGGGAGAGGTCCAGAACACATAGATGTGGAGAGGAGGAGAATGGAGAGAGGACAATACAATACCTTGGAATGAACTCCCGTCTCATGTCAGGACGGCAGAGTCCCTCGCCAGCTTCCGCAAGAGACTCAAGACCCACCTGTTCAGAGTCCACCTGGACTCTCCTTGAACCCTCCTTCTCCTTTGTGAACCCCTAACTTGCTTAAGTCCTGACATTAATAGCTCTTAGCATGTTGTATATTCTAGCAAGTGTATATCCTTAATGTTGATAACACGCTCTTATCACAGCTACTTAAGCAGGTGACCTGGCAGTACCAAATTGTGTTATTCATCTTGTTAATATGAATACTTCTATTTTTATGTTCGCGTACCTCAGTGTTATGCTATTGTCTGCTTCAACAAACGTAAGTCGCTTTGGATAAATTTAGGCCAAATGCCCTAAATGTAAATGTAAATGTAAACAATAGGAGAAAGAAATAACAGAGAAAGCCTTCCCCCCTTATTGTACATGTAACATGTAATACTATTTTACTATAATCATAATATTTCAGATTTGGTCATTTTTTTATGGTTGGTGTGGTATTATGGTTCCTACGTACCATAACACCCCACATTCCCATGCCCAAATCCATGTTTTTCCTTTCCAAGCGGCAGCGATGGCAGAGGGTCTGTTTGAGCAAGACTCCCCAGTCTGCTGCGTCACACAAACCAAGATGAATGGATGTCTGATGGTCTGTCTCCAGATAACGCTAAATAGGACTCAGTAATGTCGACGTGCCAAAAGACACACATAGACAATTAAGCGTGCACACACACACACACACACACACACACACACACACACACACACACACACACACACACACACACACACACACACACACACACACACACACCACACACACACACACACACACACACACACACACACACACACACACACACACACAGGCATTGAAGAAAACCTGCACAATTGAAAACACACGTGTTTGCGGAATAAAGTAAAAAATAATCCCCACTAGCCGGCTTAGTGTGCAGGATGTAATAGTCTTGTTTTGCATTCATCCGGGGTGAACCATTGTTCTCTGTTGAAAGAAAAGACGAAAATGAAATATTACCCGTGGGTGGTCTTCTGATATGACCCGATTAAAACACGTTCAGTTTGGGGAGAGCAATGGGCTCCAATACACCCATAAACACAATGGTCGCACAAACAAACTCAACATATTTCAGCCACATTTCCTTCCAACACCCCTGGTTAATGGTGGGTGGCCAGCACTGTTCCAATTAGACAGTTGAATTCTTTGCTAAATGCAATACATGCACTGGAATTGTGTTATGTTGACACAGCTGAGCTCCACTATTGGTTCTTAAGCATCATGTGATTATTTCCACACATGGTATACTAATTATAATAATTCTAATTACTTAATTATGAATAATAATAAGTAGTAGTAGTAGTAGAAGTAGTAGTAGTAGTAGGTGTAGGAGTAGTAGTAGTAGTAGTAGTAGTAGGTGTAGGAGTAGTAGTAGTAGTAGTAGTAGTAGTAGTAGGAGTAGTAGTAGTATATACAATCAATATTGTTATTACTTTTCTCTCTGTCACTGTTTGGTATAAACTCCAAACAGGTTACTTCTGGCTGGGACACATTCCCATGTTTACACACAGAATCCCTCCTAAATGATGTTCTTCATTGACATCATATCATCTCTTTGGATGCCCTACAAGCTGAGGCAGGCAGGCAACCGTCACTGTCCAACATGAAGCACACACACTCTCTCTCTCACACACACACACACACACACACACACACACACACACACACACACACACACACACACACACACACACACACACACACACACACACACACCACACACACACACACACACACACACACACACACACACACACACACACCTGCATGCCACAGTTGCACACGGCACCTCTCGAATCACGGAAGCTGGAAGAGGGATGCATCGTTAAAGATGTTTTAATGTTTGTCACAAATTAAAGAACAGGAAATATGAAATGGATTTAGTTTTAATATCCACGTACATCATTCTCACGGTGCGTGTCACTTGGAGCGCTAGAGATTTTAAATAGTCTTCTTGGAAACATCTGTATGTTTTACATTTGACAATAACTGAGCAATAAATCCTCTGCACTGGATTAATAGCCAGGTATTTGTCCAGTGCCTCCAGGTGGATCATAGAGGCATTACATTGACATCTTCAGGATTCATTATGTTATGATAAAATTATAAAATAATAAAAACAAATATGTGCATGAAAATCCTAGCTGGATATGTTAGTTTACTCAAAGCTAAGCTGAGTGCATTATATTTAATGTGTTTTTTTTTTTTACCCCACACACACACACACACACACACACACACACACACACACACACACACACACACACACACACACACACACACACACACACACACACACACACACACACACACACACACACACACACACACCACACACACACACACACACACACACACACACACACACACACACACACACTTCTGTAAACCGTTACGTGTTAAACATTTTTTGAATGCTTGAACTTAAACTTTATAAAGCGAGAGTTATAGTTGAGGGAGGAGTGTCTTAGTGGTGTTGTTTACAAGCTATCTCTGAAGCTTTGCTCTCATCCAAATCTTTATCAACTGGTAGCAGTAGGACTTAGTCTTAATCCAACACACATCCACATGGCGCCGGCCTCCGTCACGTTCACTGCTCCTCAGTGGATCTGCTTTAGTACATGTTCAGATACTGTGTGTGTGTATATATTATATATATATATATATATATTTAAATGGGGCGGCAGGATAGCTCAGTCTGTTGGGACTTGGCTTGGGAACCGGAAGGTTGACACCTGGGCACTACCGAGGTTCCCTTGAGCAAGGCACCAGACTACACTACACTGCTGCCCGGGCACTTTATATAACAACAGCTGCCCACTGCTCCTAATACTAGGATGGGTTAAATGCAGAGAAACTAATTTCCCTGTGTGTGTGTGACCAATAAAGAGGATACAATCCTTAGAATTAACCACAAAAAAATGAATGAGGCAAAAAGGCAAATGTATTAATATAAAAATACTTGAACACACAAATACTAACACAATTATTTACTTTTCAGTCGCCCTGTGTACATATTTGCATTCATTCATTTCAAATTATTGAATGCAAATATTTATTTCGGCCAGCACCACATTTGTAAATATTAACATAGTCAGGTGTACTATAAATTAATGTTACACCATAGTAAAACATAAATACATTATATTTAACATATAAATCATAAAAGTGGTTTTGTTATCTTTCCCACTGTGCATTGTAACCCGAGTAAGTCACCTGCTATCACTGTATTAATCAATACATAGAATGGTTGTACATTGTGTTAGGCACAATGTGCATTGTTTCAGATAATGTCCTAGCTCTTGTTCAACAATAGACTGCCCAGTAAAGATAAGGGTCACTCCTACTTCACGTCATGCCCATTTATACTTAAAATGAGGTAAATCTAATATTGGTAATAAATAAAAAACCAAAGTACCACTCTGCTGTATTACTCATTGTGTTTATGAAATGTACTTCTGTACCTTTAAGCCAGCAGCATAATCAATCAAGAAGGACCCTCGCCACTGAACCTTGTTGTAAGTAATGGATTATGTCCTCTTGGTTCCCCTGACACACACATGGAGGAGCAGCCAGCAGGAGAGAGGAGAACATAGAAGAGAGGAGGACAGAGAAGAGTGGAGGCCAGAAGAGAGCCGGGGAGAGAGGAGAACATAGAAGAGAGGAAGACAGAGAAGAGTGGAGGCCAGAAGAGAGCCGGGGAGAGAGGAGAACATAGAAGAGAGGAGGACAGAGAAGAGTGGAGGCCAGAAGAGAGCCGGGGAGAGAGGAGAACATAGAAGAGAGGAGGACAGAGAAGAGTGGAGGCCAGAAGAGAGCCGGGGAGAGAGGAGAACATAGAAGAGAGGAGGAGAGGATAATAGGGGAGGAGAGAGGAGGACAGAAAAAGAGAGGGGGAGAGATAAGACCATAGGGGAGGAGATAGGAGGACAGAAGAGAGAGGGGGAGAGAGGAGAACATAGTGGAGGAGGGAGAAGGACAGAAGAGAGAGGGGGAGAGAGAAGAACATAGGGGAGGAGGGAGAAGGACAGAAGAGAGAGGGGGAGAGAGGAGGACATAGGGGAGGAGGGAGAAGGACAGAAGAGAGAGAGGAGGACATAGGGGAGGGGGATGAAGGACAGAAGAGAGAGGGGGAGAGAGGAGAACATAGGGGAGGAGGGAGAAGGACAGAAGAGAGAGGGGGGAGAGGAGAACATAGGGGAGGGGGGAGAAGGACAGAAGAGAGAGGGGGAGAGAGGAGAACATAGGGGAGGGGGAGAAGGACAGAAGAGAGAGGGGGAGAGAGGAGAACATAGGGGAGGAGGGAGAAGGACAGAAGAGAGGAGAACATAGGGAGGAGGGAGAAGGACAGAAGAGAGAGGGGGAGAGAGGAGAACATAGGGGAGGGGGAGAAGGACAGAAGAGAGAGGGGGAGAGAGGAGAACATAGGGGAGGGGGGAGAAGGACAGAAGAGAGAGGGGGAGAGAGGAGAACATAGGGGAGGAGGGAGAAGGACAGAAGAGAGAGGGGGAGAGAGGAGAACATAGGGGAGGAGGGAGAAGGACAGAAGAGAGAGGGGGAGAGAGGAGAACATAGGGGAGGAGGGAGAAGGACAGAAGAGAGAGGGGGAGAGATGAGGACATAGGGGAGGAGGGAGAAGGACAGAAGAGAGAGGGGGAGAGAGGAGAACATAGGGGAGGAGGGAGAAGGACAGAAGAGAGAGGGGGAGAGAGGAGAACATAGGGGAGGGGGAGAAGGACAGAAGAGAGAGGGGGAGAGAGGAGAACATAGGGGAGGGGGAGAAGGACAGAAGAGAGAGGGGGAGAGAGGAGGACATAGGGGAGGAGGGAGAAGGACAGAAGAGAGAGGGGGAGAGATGAGGACATAGGGGAGGAGGGAGAAGGACAGAAGAGAGAGGGGGAGAGAGGAGAACATAGGGGAGGGGGGAGAAGGACAGAAGAGAGAGGGGGAGAGAGGAGAACATAGGGGAGGAGGGAGAAGGACAGAAGAGAGAGGGGGAGAGAGGAGGACATAGGGGAGGAGGGAGAAGGACAGAAGAGAGAGGGGGAGAGAGGAGAACATAGGGGAGGAGGGAGAAGGACAGAAGAGAGAGGGGGAGAGAGGAGAACATAGGGGAGGAGGGAGAAGGACAGAAGAGAGAGGGGGAGAGATGAGGACATAGGGGAGGAGGGAGAAGGACAGAAGAGAGAGGGGGAGAGAGGAGAACATAGGGGAGGAGGGAGAAGGACAGAAGAGAGAGGGGGAGAGAGGAGGACATATGGGAATAGAGGGAGGAGGACAGAAGAGAGAGGGGGAGAGAAGAGAACATGGGGAGGAGAGGAGGATATAAGAGAGAGAAGAACATAGGGAGGAGAGAGGGGAGAGAAGAGAGGGAGAGAAGAGAACATAGGGAGGAGAGAGGAGAACATTGGGAGGAGAGAGGGGAACATTGGGGAAGAGAGGGGAGAACATGGTGGGGGGGGGGAGAGAAGAACATAGGGAGGAGGGGAGGAGAGAGGACAGGAGAGATCGGAGGAGAGAGGACAGGAGAGATCGGAGGACAGAGGACAGGAGATAGAGGAGGACAGAAGAAAGAGGGTGGAGAGGAGAACATTGAGGAGAGGTGGACGGAAGAGAGAGGGGGAGAGAGGAGAACATAGGGGAGGAGAGAGGAGGGGAGAAGAGAGAAGGGGAGAGAGGAGGACATAGGGGAGGAGAGAGAAGGACAGAAGAGAGAGGGAGAGAGGAGGACATAGGGGAGGAGAGAGGACATAAGAGAGAGAGTGGAGAGAGGATAACATAGGAGAGGAGAGAGGACATAAGAGAGAGAGTGGAGAGAGGATAACATAGGAGAGGAGAGAGGAGGGGAAAAGAGAAGGGGGGAGAGAACATAGGGGAGAACAGAACAGAAAATATAGGGGAAGAGAGGAGGGCCGAAGAGAGAGGGGGAGAGAGGAGGACATAGTGGAGAGAGGACAGCAGAGAGAGGAGAACATAGAGGAGAGGTGGACAGAAGAGAGAGGGGGAGCGAGAAGAACAGAAAGGAGAACATATAGGATGAGAGAGGAGGACAATGGGGAGAGAGGATAACAAAGGGGAGGAGAGAGGAGGACAGAAGAGAGAGGGGGGAGAGGAGAAAATAGGGGAGGAGAACATAGAGGAGGAGAGAGGAGGACATAAGAGAGAGGGAGAGAGAGAGGAGAACATAGGGGAGGAGAGACCACTTGCTGTTTTGTTTATTCATTAAAATATTGGACCATAATAAATGTCCATTAGAAGGAAACCAACTGCTGTTTACTCTCGTTTGGCGTGAACCCTCGTCACGTAGAGAACACATTCTGGCACCACTCTCGGGTTGTTTTAGTCGACTCCTTTCCACTGGATCCTAGAAACGGTTCTTGGGCCAAAATAGCCTCCAGACATGTGGAGATTACAAAAGAGGATTGGAGGGATGAACATGGAGAACACAGAGACACACCAAATTAGCTTTGGTTGATTGTTATTTTGTTTGGGCAGCATGGACACAGCTTATTTGTGTGTGTGTGTGTGTGTGTGTGTGTGTGTGTGTGTGTGTGTGTGTGTGTGTGTGTGTGTGTGTGTGTGTGTGTGTGTGTGTGTGTGTGTGTGTGTGTGTGTGTGTGTGTGTGTGTGTGTGTGTGTGTGTGTGTGTTGGGGGGGGGGGGGGGGGGGGTGCTGAGCTGTTCCCAGACTATTTCAAGATTGATCTTAAATGTTATTGATTCAGCCTAATTACTAAACCATATGGCCACCGAATGAGCAACAAGAGCCATCATAGCTCACTATTGATGTTTCAACATGGTAATACTTATTTTAGTTCCACAGTATTTGTTTTTATAAATAACCGCGGTCTGCTCAAATAAACTATACTGGCTGAATGCCAACCCACAGACCCTCGAATCAAAACAGATTAACAAAGTTACAGAGGACGTGTGTGAATGTAAACATCAAACAACGTTTAAACATCGCCACAAAGTTAATAAGCATTAACAAGTTGATCAATCGGTATCTTTCCGTCGTGTTTTTTTTTTCAACGGCACTCAAACGGTCAACGAACAAAAGAGAAAATGTCTCCACCTAGTGGAAACTGTATTCATGTGCTGCTTTGAAAACGTTTTGATTGTGATAAACAACATTTTCTACAACCTTTCAGTCATATGTCACGACCGTTTTAACTCTCGCTAGTGCTACATCCTATTAAGCTTACAGTACATTTATATATTTGTAGACATACTTATATTTATAAGCTATTTCTATTTTTGTGCGTTGGGTTAAGCAACCACAATTGCTCACCCCACCAGAGCAACGTGTACATGTTCCCATCAGAAAGAAGACATGTATGCACACATTAAATACTCTTATATTCGATATAACTACTGTGCGTTACTTTGCACTCCTTGGTCCTAGACGTAATAATCATCAAGAAAATGGCCCCGATGGGAGTGAATGCACTCTTTGTATTGTTTCTCCCCTTGATTTGGCTCTCGCAGGCCGTTGAAACCATGGATACCGGCAGACCCCTGGACCCTTTTAGCAGACCCAATTAGGAACCTAATTCAGTTGGTCGAGTTACAAATCTGGTCATCATTTTACTATTCATGAGTCAATGGAAGACCCTACGAAGACACTTACAGTACATTATTCAGCGTGAATCCGTCAATTTAAAACAGAGTATTAGATGTACGGACACAATGGGTTTCTTTCCGCTGTAAATATCTAATTAGGGAAAGACACACTCAATGTGTAGCGCCCCCAAAATGAGACCAAGCAAATGATGAAATTGCATACATTTAAATACCTGCACAGAATGATTTAATAGTCACTAAAATGCATACGATGGTGTGACCCCCCCAGCTCCCTCCCCGAAGGGCCTCCCATACAGACAGTGGAACACAGACGGAGAGAGGCATCCAACTTGAACTAAGTGGCGACAAAAGAGATGTTGGTTTCCCCGGCGACTGAGTCAAAACCCCACCACCCACACACACACACACACACACACACACACACACACACACACACACACACACACACACACACACACACACACACACACACACACACACACACACACACACACACACACACACACACACACACACACACACACACACACACACACACACACACACACACACACACACACACACACACACCTCCCTCCATCACATGGTCTAAAGGGGGGGTTTCTGTTGAAATGAGGCTAGGGAGCCAGAGGCTCAGTCTTAACAGATTGTGTTGGATGCCAATGACAGCACCATGAGTGGAGACCAGGAGGATCTGCCTGCCGCCCACAACAACAACTCCGCTGGGAACGCCACCGAGGCCCTGGGACTGCAGGAGCAAGACGAGACCAAGGCTGCCCTCTTTGGTTTGTTAGTTTGTTAGTTTGAATTTAACACATGTTTGCATGACCTGGTTGTTTCTTATGAGAAACTTATTGTATAGCCTTTACTTAATATATGTCAATTTTATTGGTAAGAAAAGCCATTTTTTTTGTTCCATTCCTCAGAGTTTCAAGTGTTTAACATCATCATCACCGTTCTGGCCCTGTGCATCCTGGCGTTCACCGCTCTGTACGGCATCACAGCATGCTACAACCGCAACAGGTAAAACCCCCCTTTCCCCCCCCACCTATCTTTATATCCTTCTCACCTCCCACCTAATTCACATACCATATCAGATCAGCCGATGATTTTGATGATAAGTGTTTTTTGTCATCGCCGCATTAAGACCCTTTTGTTACCGGTGATTAAAGAAAATAGAATCTAATCACGATCTTAGTAAACATTTGCGTTGCCGCGTTTAGAAGGAGATACACAGTACACAGGGTACAGAGCAGCCAGATAGTCCTCTGAGCTCGTTAGTGTAATTAACAACCCCCCCCCCCGTACCCTCACCACCCTCCATCCCACCAGGCAGTCGAAGCGAGCCCAGGCCTACGAGAGCGCGGTGACCAGCCAGGAGCCAGTGGACCCCGTGGCGGTCCGGGCCGTGAAAAGGTCCACCAGCCTCATCAACCCCTTTGCCCTCTTCAGGAGACCAGAGGTGGATCGGGACAAGTCCAACATCTATTACATCTACAGCAACCCGCTGCCCATTGGACTGGAGGAAGAGGAGGAGAGGGAAGAGGAGGAGAAGAAGAAGAAGAAGAAGAAGAAGAAGAAGGAGAGGGAACAGGAGGAGCAAGGCAATAAATGCAGGGCTTGGCTTGGCTTGGAGGTGCAAGCTGCACCATCTTCACCACTGTTGATCCAGAAGTACGCAGAGGACCCAAGCAGTGGAGTCACCCTGGACCCGCCTATGTTTTATATGCAGCTCTAGCGAAGCAGGGAGGATGTTTTACCTCTTTAGTGGGGGACGGGGAGAGAGAGCATGACTACTGTGTAAAATACTGAGATGTAACTGAGAACTAAGAGACGTGTTGTTGTTTTTTTGAGACAAATGTTTCCAGGAATCACGCCGCGGTGCCGTTTCAGCCGACCTTGTATGCGACTGAAGCTGAATCGATAGGGAAGAGCTACATGCGTGTGTCGTGGCAAAATGAAAAACAAAACTAGTCATTACTATTCTAATTATTGTCATTTTAATGTGGTTATGTTAAAACAGCGTACATGCTGCACATTACAAAAAAAGCTAAGCGGAGAGGAACGGATACGGCAGATGGCGACAACACAGAAAGTACGACGACAATCACTGCAGAGCTATCGAAAACACGGAATCCGGGGAAATTATCAAAGGGAAGGAGGGGGGGGAAGGGGGCGTTCTGCAAGAGTGAGTGAGTGAGGGACCGGGGGTCTTAGGCGATGGGCTGGCTCTCCCGGATCAGCCACTCCAGGGCCTCCTTCCTGCCCTGCTTCTGGAGCTCCGGCCCCACCAGCTTCACACACTGCCTGTGGTAGTCGTTCACCCAGTCCCGCTGCAGAGGAGAGGAACGTCAGCTTTAAACGTTGAGCCCGTCTGATGTTTCCATGTCTCATACGTGACATGGTTTGTATTGCAAATTAGACTGACGCCAATCAGAAAGAGCAGGATTTGTTTCGCACTGATGTAATTCGGCTAAAATGATCACAGTCCCGCCGTACGTTGAACAGGCAGATTTAACACACGTTTCAATTTATCCTGTCATTAATCTAATGACCTCCACCATCAAAGATGAGAGGAGGTTATGTTTTTGCCCGATTGTCTTTTCTGTTAGACAAGATAACTCAAAAAGCTATGTACGGAATTGGACAAAACTTAGTGGTTAGATTACTTATGGGCGAAGGAACAATTACTTAAGATAAATCCATGGGAATTTTTGGTGTGCTGGAGGTACGTGCTGCCCTCTAGTTGTTTGTGTGTTTGGTAGATTTGTGTTGTATCGAATTCCCAGAAGTGTATTCCAATTCCAAGTGCAAGCTGTGCATCTTTCATCTGTGAAGCTTCAGCCTGCACATAACACAGCCGTGTGTGACTGGATAAGGTGGTTAGTGTGCACACAATGGAGTAGCGGCCAAGAAGTAGTACTTTAGTGTGCTATCTGTATTGCGGTAACATCGCTATCCTTTCCGCCAAGCGTATAGTGGACATACTCGATCATAACAACACTGTACCTCCTTTTCCGTCAGCATCTCCGTGTTCATCATCTTCACTTGGATGGGCACCAGGGTCAGGGGTTCAAAGGTTAGACTGCCCCTGTTTCTGTAGTTGTGCTGGAGACACACATGGACATGAATAAAATGTTAAGCCTGGTCCTTCTTATTGAATGAGTAATGTGTAATGTGTGTGACTATAGTTTTTACGTGTGTGTATAACCACACGTTATAAAAAGTATACATTGAATAAAGAAGGGCCAAAAAGCATACAATTGCTGCATTTAAAATGCGAAACTGTTTTCATATACTGAAGCATAGTATGCACAAATACAGCAAGCAAGACACATACAGAGAACACATCAAATGAGTTCTAACTTAAAAAAAAAAAATGATATTATATTATTATTATTATTATTATATATACATATTTAACTGTGTAACAACAAACGGATGAAAGGGAACCAGGGGGCAGCAGTTTAGAAAAAAAAACTTAAATGACAACGGGCCCTCAGTGCACGTGTCGCACACACAATGTGCGGATATCAAATAACTTCACGTATTCACCTTGGGTTTGAATGGCACCACGAGCACCACATTCTCCAGCCTAATGCCGAAGGAGCCATCTTCATAGTAGCCGGGTTCTGGCGGCGGCGGAGGGGACAAGTGATGTGCAGGTCATGAGTAGATGCGGAACGCAAAACACAACAATCAGGAGGAAAATGTTTTCTAGAATTGAACAGCAGCTAAATTACAAAAAAGTTACAGAAGTTACTTCCTGTAACCCAAACCCTCACTGGAAAATGTAAACTGTGATAAGTGCTCGTTATGACATTGTGACAAATGACATTGCATGTGGCTCATAGCCAACATTTTCTGTGACAATGTGTGCCAAGGTACAAACTAGTTTGTTCCATTTACTTATGAGTCATCTACACAAATGTGTAGCAACATTAGTACCATTTCATATCTCTATATCTCTATATCTATATATATCTATATCTATATATATCTATATATCTATATATCTATATAGATATATATATCTATATATATATATATATATATATATTGGTACCAAAATAAAGATTACACTTGTGAGAAGGGAAATAATCAATGTGGATGCTACTGGGCCAGAGTGAATAAGGCTTTGACACGAATGAATGGAAGATTTAATTTCCGCCTAAAGTAAATGTTTCAAAGTGAATACCACCTAGTGCATTTACAGTTGCTAGCACTTTAGTACTATAGGGCTACATCAGAGGTTAAAGGAGGTTCAGGCGGTGTCTCCAAATAAAAAACAACAATAAATTCAATGCAAACCAATACAACAGAAATACAATACAACCGTGATGAGACACAAACAGGTGGATATCTCGAGAAAATGTGGCCTTAGACACCTCAATTGAAAGGTTGCGTTGGATTAAAGCGTCTGCTAAACGACTGTAATGTAATGTAATGTCAGGGCGAAAGGAGTTTAATGACACCATGCGGCCACCAGATGGCGCTAAAGACTGTTCTGACTGAAGGCACTTGACCCATTTCCTGTGAAACCCTCACTTTGCTACTATACATTGATTGTATAAAAACACTGTGTGGGGTTTCAAAATGGTGCCCCGACACTGTGTGTGTGTGTGCGTGTGCGTGTGCGTGTGCGTGTGTATATATATATATATATATATATATATATACATACACATACACATACACACACACACACATACACACACACACACGCAACTCGAAAAATGAGTTTGTTCTTGATGGTTTTGGCCTCTAATCATGTACACCTGTACAACGGCTCATTTACGCAAATATACAATCAGCCAATCACGTGGCAGCAACTCAATGCACTCGAGCACAGCCCTACTAACCACTGCACTACCCCGTCCCCCTTCATTGTACAAGGGGGACAGCCGCTCTCTTCTAACTGCCGTACCGTCGCTGATGATCATGCCGGCCTCCAGGGGCTCGTCGGCGAAGGTCTTGTAGCTGATGCCACAGGGTCCCTCGTGCACGTTGAGGAAGCAGCCGACCCCGTGGCCCGTGCCGTGCAGGTAATCCAGGCCCGCGTCCCACAGCGCCGCACGGGCAAACGAGTCCAGCAGGTGGCCTGGAGGAGAGGAAGAGACGGAGACAATGGGGACACGTCATCTCATCACGCATATTTTCACAGGCTGGTTTTGTGTGAAGCGCTCGATGCGATTTGTTGCACAAACATTTTCTTACATTTTACACTTTAAAAGTATGATAGTATGGAAGTGCAAAAAAAATTAAGTTATGTTTTAGAAATGCAATTTCAAAATACAAGTAAAATGTGTATAAAGTGCAATAATAACATGTTTGTCAACAAGTTAGGGTTAGGGCTTAGTCAGGGTTCCTGCCAAATTTTTAATAAAATACTTTTTAAGACTCTCACTGTGTCTAGTGGTGTGTACCTGCGTCCTGTAGGAGTCCTTTGTGTCTACTGGTGTAGACCTGCCCAGGAGACGGTATGAGTCTGTGTGTCTAGTGGTGTAGACCTGCCCAGGAGACGGTATGAGTCCTGTGTGTCTAGCGGTGTATACCTGCCCAGGAGACGGTATGAGTCCTGTGTGTCTAGTGGTGTAGACCTGCCCTGGAGACAGTATGAGTCCTGTGTGTCTAGTGGTGTATACCTGCCCAGGAGACGGTATGAGTCTGTGTGTCTAGTGGTGTAGACCTGCCCAGGAGACGGTATGAGTCTGTGTGTCTACTGGTGTAGACCTGCCCAGGAGACGGTATGAGTCTGTGTGTCTACTGGTGTAGACCTGCCCAGGAGACGGTATGAGTCCTGTGTGTCTAGTGGTGTATACCTGCCCAGGAGACGGTATGAGTCCTGTGTGTCTAGTGGTGTAGACCTGCCCAGGAGACGGTATGAGTCTGTGTGTCTACTGGTGTAGACCTGCCCAGGAGACGGTATGAGTCTGTGTGTCTAGTGGTGTAGACCTGCCCAGGAGACGGTATGAGTCCTGTGTGTCTAGTGGTGTATACCTGCCCAGGAGACGGTATGAGTCCTGTGTGTCTAGTGGTGTAGACCTGCCCAGGAGACAGTATGAGTCCTGTGTGTCTAGTGGTGTAGACCTGCCCAGGAGACGGTATGAGTCTGTGTGTCTAGTGGTGTAGACCTGCCCAGGAGACGGTATGAGTCCTTTGTGTCTAGTGGTGTAGACCTGCCCAGGAGACGGTATGAGTCCTGTGTGTCTAGTGGTGTAGACCTGCCCAGGAGACGGTATGAGTCCTGTGTGTCTAGTGGTGTAGACCTGCCCTGGAGACAGTATGAGTCCTGTGTGTCTAGCGGTGTATACCTGCCCAGGAGACGGTATGAGTCCTGTGTGTCTAGTGGTGTATACCTGCCCAGGAGATGGTCTGAGTCCTGTGTGTCTAGTGGTGTAGACCTGCCCAGGAGACGGTATGAGTCCTGTGTGTCTAGTGGTGTAGACCTGCCCAGGAGACGGTATGAGTCCTGTGTGTCTAGTGGTGTAGACCTGCCCAGGAGACGGTATGAGTCCTGTGTGTCTAGTGGTGTAGACCTGCCCAGGAGACGGTATGAGTCCTGTGTGTCTAGCGGTGTAGACCTGCCCAGGAGACGGTATGAGTCCTGTGTGTCTAGTGGTGTAGACCTGCCCAGGAGACGGTATGAGTCCTGTGTGTCTAGTGGTGTAGACCTGCCCAGGAGACGGTATGAGTCCTGTGTGTCTAGTGGTGTAGACCTGCCCAGGAGACGGTATGAGTCCTGTGTGTCTAGTGGTGTAGACCTGCCCAGGAGACGGTATGAGTCCTGTGTGTCTAGTGGTGTAGACCTGCCCAGGAGACGGTATGAGTCCTGTGTGTCTAGTGGTGTAGACCTGCCCAGGAGACGGTATGAGTCCTGTGTGTCTAGTGGTGTAGACCTGCCCAGGAGACGGTATGAGTCCTGTGTGTCTAGTGGTGTAGACCTGCCCAGGAGACGGTATGAGTCCCAATCAGCAAATTACAGAAATTAAGTAATTTAAAAAACCTATGGATGGATTACAGCTGGACGACATAGCCAAAATCTATTTCACAAGATAACCGTTTCACCAGTTGATACACAAAAGATTATGATAGTAGTCAATGTGTTAACACTAGCTCTACAACAGGAAAATGGAGGTCAAAAGCTGGATGGGCAGCTGAGCACCGGTGTGAGTGTAATGCACATTAAAACTTAGTTTGCACTTAGTGGAAACTATCACAGACATTCTTCTTTTTTTAACCGAGTAGCTGAGATTCGGACTGTGTAGTAGTACTACACAGCAGTAGCTCAGGAGCGGGTTGTCTGGCAATTGGAAGGTTGCTGGTTCTATCCCCTGGCTCCTTTCAGTGTCAAGGTGTCCTGGAGAAAGACAACTAACCCTAGCTGCACCTGATAAGCTGGCGGTCACCTTGCAGGTCGGTCACCGCCTTCGGTGTGTGAATGTGAGGCATAACTTGTAAAGTGCTTTGGTTAAAAGCCCTATATAAAACGCAGTAAAATAATAATCATTTTTAAAAAGTATAGATTTGGTATAATTTCCTTATTTTTGGTATAATCACTTGTGTGCGCGACCATTTATCCAACAAGACCTTAGATGACCTGAAGTAGCCCCAGAGTATATTTTTGTTTAAGACAAGGTGCGAGTATCAGTCATGCTGGTTGTACCTTTTGTTCCGTTGGGGAAAACCGCAGCACTGACAGCAATGTGTCCTTTCAGAACGTAGGTGAAGCACTCCTGGGAGGAGCAGCAGGTAATACGGGTCAGTTTACATAGCAAGGAAGATTCAGAAGAATAAATCATAATCACTATAATAACACGACTGACAGATAGCTGAGGAATGATAGCAACTACAAAGGGCTGTATTGTTTTTGTCAGAACAAATGGGGAACATTTTGAACAGGCTCATTATGTGATCAAATTAAAACCTTTTCGTAAGCCGACGGGGTCCCAAAGTGCATGGTGCGTGTCACGTCTGTGGTTCCATCCCTGGGCAAAGCAAATAGCAAATATGAAACGATACCTGAATAATAAGTGAATGATAAGTGAATGATAAGTGAATTCAGCGCGGTTTGTGTTCCTGATCAATTGCGTTGCCATGGTCCAAACTGTTGCGCAGCATCAACATAAACTCAACATATATGTATGTGCTTTATTCATACAATGACAAATTAAGTGCAAATAAAATAACATCTGGCATTGAGGATTTTATAAGAAACAAGCTGGATTATTATTCATATTGTATATTGTTGTATAACTGTATCAGTATAACCAGTATTTAAGTAATGTGAACATTGCTTCAGGGCACCCTGTGTCATGTGAGGGCTCTCTTATCTAAAAGTCATGTGATCTTATCATTATTGTTTTGGTTTGCTCCGTTTTCCCTTACCTGTACTGAGCCCCGGAGTCGATCAGGTAGACGTCATTTAGCGAGAGCGTTCTGTTGGTTTCAGGCAGGGGTCTACAGGAACAGAGACCAGAGGTGTTAAAGGCTATATATCGATTCTGTAGACCTTATTGTAATCCAGCAACAACAACTAAAAGTACAGAAAACATACCTGTAGTGTATGATTGCTCCATTGGGCCCACTACTGGAGATGGTGGAGAAACTGAGGCCAACAAAATCTTTCTGTTGACTGAAATAGATACAGGATTCATTAAAATGGCAATCCAGTAGAAGACGAACGATGGTAGAAGGAAACCTCTCAGGAAATTATTCAAAAAATTGGCTCTTGCAGTGTGGGTTTCACTTATCTGAATGGGGTGTAAGCAATACAAACATTCAACATATGAACGTTAATAAATAAATACAACCTATTATTTTACTATTTTAACCATTATATAAGTGCCCATGCCGGTCACCCAGTGTAAACACCATTCATTTTCAGTAGGGGGCACTGCAACACCAGAACAGTAGTCATTCATATTGATTTTTCACACATAATTCTGTAAAAAAAAAGAAAAAGAGGAGGAAGAAGAAAGAAATAAACGGGAATAACCGGTGGAAACATTATTCACTCCACCCACCTGCGAAAGTCTTCCGCCTTATCAGCCGAGGAGATCTCCGTCACGGTGCCCTTTGGAATCTAACGAAACGATCGTAGAAAAACACACTTGGTCGTGGTCATGCCACCACATCATGAATCAATCAATTTCACTGGCAGTGAAAGTACAATGGAATGCTTACTCTCCCCAGTCCCTCCCGCAATACGAAATTTCCGAAATGCCAACATTACTATGCTATGCCATTCTAGAACATGCAATACTATACTATAAATGTGTTTGTTCCGTTATTGTTCTTTTTATGGTGCACAGTATTGTTATAGTATAACAATAGTACATAGTATAGTACATAGTGTTTGATTGTAGGAATGGGGAGTAACCATTCCATTGTACTTTGTTGCATTATGGCAAATAAAAACATATTGAATCTTGAATGTGTGTTGCACTGTGTGACCGCAGCAGGTTAAGGGAAAATCTAAATGAAAAATACCTCTTTCTCCAGCCACGCGAAGAGTTCACAAAGGGCCACCGCATCCTTGATCTGTGAGTAGGCCATTCAAATAAATAAATCTGATATTGTATTTGACTATAATAAAGTCTAAATTAAAATAAAAACCAAACACACCCTGCTTGCGTAGATGGAAATAATAGAGCGTGTGAGATAAGGCAACGGAGGATTCATTATCGCAACAATCAGATACGGGCATCATGAAAAATTAATTGAGAAAGTGAGAAAGAATGTGGATCTTACGTGGGCTGTTTTCATGCCCTGGATCTCAGTGGTGTTCTTAATGGCCTTGGCGAGGCAAAGAGGAGTGTAGGGGATCTGGGATCTGTGGGGCTGGTAATGCAAAGAAACGTTACAGAAACAACATTACAGATAGCCCACATTTAGTCTCTCACGAGACGACTTCATCATCATCATCATCATCGTCAGTCGGTTGTCCCACATGCCAACGCCGTAACGGTTGAACAAAGTCCAAAGGTGAACAATAAAATGTTTATGGCAGTTATGGGAAATCATGTTTGCTGCAATCAGTTCTTCTAAATATTCAAACTAAATAAATACCAAAAAAAGTGTATAATAATAATAATACAATGTTGTGTTGCATGCATGTTATGTTCAGTTCAGTCTTTAAGACTGATGGTGGTGGGCACCACAAAGCTTTCCATAAAATGTATGTTTATTTTATAATATTTTCTGCAATGCTCTTACCCTGTATTTTATGCTAATTGTATGTATTTATTTTACTATTGTGAAGTGCTTTGAGCTGCAATACTATAATTATTATTACTCCACTGTGCCAGGCCCACTGTCCCCACCTCCCCAGGGTAATCGCCCCCCTGTGGCTACTCCCTCTCCCGACGTGGACCCACCTTGGGGATGACCTGTGTGAGGGCACGGCCGGCCTTGTCACAGATCCACACTTTGTCCTTGGGTCCGAGGGCGGCGCACACGGCCTGCAGCTCGCTACAGGCCGACTCGTAGGGCAGGGCCTGGATGGCGAGCTCGGTGCTACTGGGGGCGTCCAGCTGAAGGTGCTGCCTGGCTGCTGGGTTGGCCAGCCGCTTCAGGTCCACAAACAGCCTGTGCCAGGAGACATTGTTGTACACTGAAGGATGGAGGAGACCTCTAAACAACGACCCTCTGCCCCCATTGCCGCCGGGGTGTTCAATGCACTTTGATGTCAACTTCTCATTCCCTACAGTAAACTGGATTGACTGTGTGGGGGCTAAAGGACGTGAGGAGAGAGTTGGTTGACTGTGTTCTCTTTTTGAACATTTATTTTAACCAAAACAAAAACAAAAATATATATATATTATCCACGTAAATGCAAACACATCAAAAAAACGTAGCACTTCACACTTCTCCACGTTAATCCACTTTCGGTTTCCCCACTCGAAACTAGTCCAAACCGTGCATCAAACAAGTAAAAGTTTTCTCCGCTCTTAAAGGAACACGCACCCAATTTCGGCCCATATAACAAAAATGTAAATAGGAATAATATATACATAAACATGAATACCAAATAAAATAGTTACGTAATATAGCTTACTATTACACACACTTTTTTAATATGAATTAATGAATTAATATTATTATATATTATATATTAATATAAACACCTACATAATTATGAGGCATTTGGCTCATACAGATAAAACCAGAAGTTTATCTTGATGTATACAATCCTTGTTTGATGCGGTGCCAGTCAGTGCCCGCCGGGATAAAAAGGCAGACAGAGTTTTTTTCTGGGGTACCCCACATTTACCTTATGGTGTTCATCCCTACAATGGCATATGCAAAGAACACCGGGTTGAACTCAATGTCCGAACCACGCAGGTTGAAGAGCCCTAAAGAGAATGATGTAAAAAACAAAAAAGAAACATTTAAATGTTTTACTTGGATGTATTCATGAAATGCAATGACTGAAAGCGGCTTTAGACAAAAGCATCCTGTAAAATAAATGTCCTTGTCCTGCCACGATGAAACGAGGGTCTGGAACATTCTGCCAATGGGTTATGGTTAACCTTCATGCATCAAAAAATTGAGATCTATTTTTATACATCCTTGGCTCTTACTTGTCGGTGACTATTAATAGAAAACCTTCTGCTCAACCACGCAGCGCGGATGCCCAAACAAACCCACTACAATTGGAACCAATTGGAAAACCTCTAAATGTCTAAATGTGACCCGAGGGCAATCAGTCTTAGAAAGAAAAAATAATAATACAAAAAAAAAAAAAAAAACATTCAAATTAGGGCAAAAACACTCGAGCACACCAATCAGCCTGAAGAGCTCTTGGACCAGGGTGAACACCCTCTGTGCCCGGGAGACCATCAATCGTTTTTTATGACCATGAATCGTCTCAATTAAGAAACAAACTCCTACATGCAATCTCGTCCAGCGCCGTGGCAACAAACCAGCTGATTTTCCTCTCTCTCATCTTGGTACGCAGTCCTGTGATTTTGTCTTGCCAGGACATACCTGGGAAAAGAGAGTGTTGTTAATCATTACAGTATAACCTGCGATACAGCGGTTAGGTTTCACGGTTAAACAGAAATTCTAATAATAAGTCATGCGACAGGTGCAGCACTTCCTCATCATAACCTTGTCATGAGAACGATGATCCTATACTGAGAAGTACTTGAATTATAAGGACGTTTATAAGGAACTGTCTTGAACATCATTTACTGTCTTGAGTGTGAGTGTGAAGTTAACGTATATATACACATCCATTTTTGGTAGATGTACAACCATCTAAAGGAAACAACCAAATTGAAAATTATGATTTAGAAGAGACAATGATGAATCATACTAATAAATTGCACTGAATTGTTAAACAATTCCATCCGGCAGCTTCAATGCATTAAAAACAAGTGATAACACTTATTATTTTGTCTGCACTTCTGATAGCCAGGTTCAATTTGGGGGGGATTCAACAGGGAATTGCCGACGTCAGCAAACTCTCCAATTGGTGATAAACCAATGACAGATAAACTAACCAGTCAGATGCAATGCAATATATTCATACCACTCTTACTGTATATACATGAAGCATGGGCATTTGTCTATTACTATTAGCCAAATAGTAATAGCTAATCCAAACTACAGGTTCACAGAGATTACGACTAAAACGGTCTGGCATTTTTAACAAGATTAACAAATTTAGCTAAATTAACTAATTATATTGTAATGATGTTTTTTTTTAATGATGATGTTTTTTTATTCATTACTTCTTGGTTGTTATTGCAATGCAAACATTTAAATGTGCATACTTCTCTGTGTGTTCATGTTATACTTTGGTTTGTAGTAAGACTAGGTGAAGGCGTGGCTAGGTAGGACACTTTCTGAATTTAAGATAACTAAACTTAATAATCTGGAAGGCTGTGAGCCAGGAAGCACTCACCAGTGAGCTCCAAGCCCAGGGTCATGAGCTTAGTGCTGGGTCTGGGGGGCCGGTCTTGCCACACTGCATCTATCAGGTTCTCCTGCAGTGCCACCAGGGAATGGCCGGCACTGATCAGGGCCTTGGACATGTTCTTCCACTGGTCTGAGGAGATGATTGCACCAGGACACATGAAGGACATGTTAAGTAAGTAGCTAGAACACAACACAGGGGAGAGAGAGAACCTGTGGGTTCTGGATGCTGCTAAAGGCTACATTTGTTTTTTCGCGTTGCAGAAATAAGAAAAGCCTGACGATGTAACACCTAAAATCACGTACAATCATTACAATATCTTATTGCCATGTTTTTGTGTGGGTGTAGCATTTGGTTTACACATAGTATGTCCACGTTTCCTCAAGGGGCTGAATGACTGCTACCCACCAGCAGCTAGGATCCAGGGGTCCACTCCCACCTTGGAGTTCTCTGGCAGAACGCTGATCAGCCAGTCCTCCTGGGAGGGTGTCTCCTTCAGTCCTGCATACCACACAGGCCGTATGGGTAATTATATATATTTTTATACCTAGACCGATGCCTGAAAAGCCACTATGAAATCAGTTGTATTTAAGACGTATAATGATATGGTGATTAATAGGCAGGCAGGCAGGCAGGCGCGCAGGCGCGCACACACACCCACACACACCCACACACCCACACACCCACCCCCCCCGCCCCCCCCCCCCTTGAGCAAGGTACCAGACCCCTTCACTGCTCCCCGGGCGCTGTATACAATAGCTACTCACTGTTCCTAATACTAGGATGGGTTAAATGTAGATAAACTAATTTCACTGTGTGTTTACATGTATGTGACCAATAAAGAGGATTCAATCCTCCAGATAAATTTAGACACACACACACACACACACACACACGTTTCAGTCTAGGGAATGTAGAATGAAACCTGCGCTCAGTACAAACAACCCCCCCCCCCCCCCCCATGACGTTCCTCCATGCCACGAGGTCAGTGGTGCGATGTCAAGTGGCGTGTTGAGACACTCCAGCCTCTACTTGCCCTTCAGACTGGTCCACTTGTGGCTCGTCCTGCCGTGACTTGAGACACAGCGGGCAGGGGAGGGGGGGGGGGGCCGGGGGAAACAACAACAAACTGAAAATGGCCCCCTGAGCGACCAAGTGTGTGCAGTGAGCTCACCCATCTTCATGAGGGTCCAGTTGTTGTCCATCTGCTGGCTAGCCTGCAGGAAGTAGCGGCCGTCTGTCCACAGAGCAGCATGTTGCTCCGTCACTATTGCCGTACCTGAAGACCATCCAAGTACACACACACTTTTTTATTTTTACCCCCAAGGTATGGACATATGGATAGAAAATATACAGACCTATGTGGTCATCTTTTCCGCCTATAGCCTCACACACACAGGTATGTTTGTGGTCATCACACACACACACTTTCTTGGTAATGGTAAACAATAGACATTCTGTGGTAGTAGGCACGCGCAGATGCACACAGACAGACAAGAGACAGAGACAGGAGAGGCAGGAGTGACAGACACACGAGGAACACACCTGCCGAGCCATTGAATCCACAGATGAATTCACGCCTGCAGTCACATGGTGCAATATATTCACTCTGAATTGAGGAACAGAGAACAAATGTACAAGAAATATAAATTAGGGATATAACGGATCGTCATAAAAAAAAATTTGTATGTACAATTTAACATAAAATACAGAAATAATCAATAGTTCCAAGTTTTATTTATTAAAATGTTAGTACGGGAAAAAAAAAAAAATACCTACCTGGTGTGCATCTCCAGAGGGAACGATGTAAGCTTGAATGGGGTCGGCAAAGTGCTTACAGTTCTTCATTGCGAGGCGAAGCTGCCTAAGCAACTCCTTTGTTAGTTTAGGAGACATGGTTGTGTCTGGGAAAAAAAAATTATAATAATAAAAGGTTTGTCTCACAAATCTGAGTTGCATTCAGTAACTAATTAACTAACAAAAAAAACTACTACTGAGATTAAGATTAAAAATTAAAAAGGTTAATACAATTTCAAATTAATCACTCCTAAGTTTTGTAAAGAAATGAAAATGCATGAATACACATGCGATTTCAATGCAATTACACAATGACCAGAAATGGTCATTGTGTAATTGCATTGAAATCAACACCAATGAACTTATGTCACTGAAGTGACATTACTCAAGACTCAGTTTCCAAACGACCTATTTCAGCCACAGCCAAAACCTCTCATTGAGAAAACATACCCAGTTAAATAATCTAAAATTACCTGATTCCAGTGAACCCATATTGGTTTCAAATGCCGTGTGAGCAGAATACCTGGCTTCAAGACACAAGACTGTATATGTAATCTTTCACTGAACGCTGATGAAGCAGGAAGAACTGCCCGGGTTAAATATTATTATAAGAAGAGTCTAAAAGTCAAGGAGCAAAGTCTCCCCAACACCGAGGTGTGCAATTGGCTAAACTAGGCTTGTTATCTTTCCTTACATATTAGTAGGGACAGTCAATATCTAATAACTAGAGTACATGTCACGGCCATTAGAATATGCTTATTGCATAATCCATATTGGTAGGGACAGTCAATTTACTAACCAAAATATGTTACTTAATAAATTAGAACAGGGGTGCCAAATACATAGATTGCGATGGCTGTGCAGGTAAATCGCGTGACATTGGTGTCTGCCACTTGATTGACATAACACGTAGCCAATCTGCTTTTGCTGAGAACTTAGGTTACCATTACAACTACTAAGGTATCTCTTGTAGTCTTGAAGTCCACACCACACAGAAACTGAGAATACATGCTAACGTTAATGAAAAATCTCAAGCTAGCATAGCGACCTAGCATACCAATTCAATACGTAGCAAAAGGGAAATATAAAAATGAAGGCCGGGGGCAGGACCAAGTAAGAAGCCGAAA
The DNA here is from genome assembly GCA_027704905.1 of Muraenolepis orangiensis. Taxonomy (NCBI): domain Eukaryota; kingdom Metazoa; phylum Chordata; class Actinopteri; order Gadiformes; family Muraenolepididae; genus Muraenolepis; species Muraenolepis orangiensis. The sequence goes on along the minus strand of CM051003.1, from coordinate 2,526,923 downwards.
ATGTACCACTTCCATGCGAAATGGAAGGACGATTTTTTTCTTCACCATGTCCTATTCAAAGTGTGTTTGCCTAATCTATTGATCTAGCATTGCAATTCAAAAGAAATAAAACGTGGAAAGGCACTTTGAACTGTTCAAAGAAACTAGCTAGACAGCTACTTCCCTGCCCACAGCGAATTGAGAAAGAGAAAGGTGAGGCAACAGTTAATTGGACAGCAGTCACTATTAATACAGCCAAAATCTAAAGCAAAGGCAGACACCGACAGAACATCATTCCGGGTGAGTCACACCATCATTAAACATAAGAAGTCCTTCCAAGATGGACAAATGTTAAAAGAGGCCTTCGTTGAGGCAGCAGACTCGTTGCTTCGGGATTTTAAAAAAAACTAACCGGAAATATTATCCGCTATCAAAGCTGTTCAGTTATCAAGAAGCACAGGTACACAGCGCTGTGAAGTGATGACTGATGATTTGACGCAGAAGCTTCGGGAGGACATTGCAGACTGCTAGTGTTTCTCACTGCTGATGAGTCCACGGACATAAGCAACACAGCAGAGTTGTGCATTTTCATTAGGATGGTGTTCAAAGACATGTCAGCAAAAGAGGATCTGTTAACAATATTACCAATAAAAAGGAACACACTCAGGGATTCAGACATTCAAAGCCTTTGTAGGTTGGTGTCAATCACCACAGACAGTGAGCCTGTGATGGTGGGATGCTCTAATGGATTCATTGTCAAGTGCAAGAAGGAGGACGCATTTCCTGACTTCCTTCACTGTCACTTCACAATACACCAACAAGCACTATGTGCAAAAATGCTAAACATGAAAGAGATCATGGATCAATAAAAATTGTCTATTGGGGCAAGATCTCTTCAAAGATGACAGTTTTGTGTATCAGGAAGGAGGAGGCTCACTGCAACTACACTGACCTCTTGCTACACATCGATGACAGATGGCTGAGTACGGGAAAAACCTTGCAGTGATTTTGAGAGCTAAGGGCGTTTTTACTTGTCACTAAGCATGCAGAATACCAACTTAGTCACCATCAGTGGCTGCTAGATTTGGCATTCAAACAAAAACTACAACTGCTCCGCACCGATCAGAGCTGGAGAAGCAAGGGAAGGAATGTGCGCAACTTGACAGTGCTCACAGAGCAGATTGAAAATGTCAGGTTAGATTTGAAGACTTTGCTTTACTTGAGCCACTCGCAAGATGTATGTATGTTTCCATTTGGAGAAGATACTGAGGTTGATTCCCTCGCCTCAAAAATCACAACACTGTTTCACCTGAACTCGTCTGCAGTAGAGGATGAGATCTTGTCACTACAGGCAGACATCAGTTGAAGTCTCGTGCCCATGGTGGACAGTGTTGGAACTTACTCATGGAGGAAAAGTATACAAACATGAGAAAATGTGCTACCTCACTGACATTATTCGGCTCTACTTATTTATGCGAGTCAGCCTTTTCCGACAGGAAGATTATAAAGTCCAAACGCTGTTCCACATTGACTGATGAGCACTTGGAGGCCTGCTTGAGATTAGCTACGAGCAGCTACTGTCCTGACTATGCAACCCTGGCTGACTATTGTTCTGTAAGGGTCCATGCAGTAATGCAAGGTACATATTTATACATTCCCAGCACTTGTTGTTGATAAATTTGAACTGGTCATTTTAAAAGTAGATCGCAAGCCTAAAAAGTGTGGGCACCCCTGCATTACAATTTGCAAGTTGAAATATCCATATTAGTATGACCGGTCAATATTTAATAACCAGAGTATGCGTCACTTAATAAAGTAAGAATATGCAAGTTGAAAAATCCATATTAGTAGGGACAGTCAATATATAATAACCAGACAATGGGTCACTGAGTAAGCACATAAAAAAAAGATGCACGTTGAAATATCCATATTAGTAGGGACAGTTCATATACAATAACCAGAGAATGGGTCACCGAATAAGCACACATTACAAAATATACACGTTGTACAAACATCCATTGGGCCTGCGATTGGCGATTTACCAGCAACCTGTTTTTTTGAACACGCATGTGTTGATTATTACTGTGAAGTGGATGTATTAATGCATGCATGTGGTAGTCAAACGTTGACGTATTGGGTTGAGTACTCCCCTCTCTCTCAGTGCTGCAGTCTGCGGTGTTTTGGTACCACCACGCAGACTGCATTGTGGCACATTTTAACAGATCCGATACCCCATCTGCGTCATATTACATTACTGTAATGTAATGCAAACTAAAAAAAAGTAGCATCACATGCAACGGATGATCCGTTTTAACACACACACACACGAACACGCACACGCACGCGCGCACACACACACACGGTTATTTACCGTAAATGGGATTCTTCTGTTTCAAATACTTTTCTTTTTTACCAGCCTTGCGCCTTGTGTCAATTCAGACAACAGGAAGCTGCCATTTCAATGATGACGTCACTGGTCACGTGATAGTCTACCGCACACTAGATATATACCAGAGCCATAGAGATAAGCTGTGATATATACTATACGATATTATAAAAACTATTATAATAACAGTTATTAGTGTGATCTTTTTTAAATATTACAATTATTATTTAATTAAAATTCATTCCATTTCTGTGAACTACTACTTAAGACTTCACAACGTGATTCTCAATTGTCAAACCTTTAACTTAGTTGTATTTTATTTGTATTCATTTTTTGCGATCACATTTTTATTGAGATTAATACACAACATGAACAATCAAAAGAACAACTTTTTTGTTATGTACTGAAAGTACATAAGAAACTGTACATAAGAAAAATAAAAATTTGATAACAGCATTAACTTACAAAATATACATGTATACATATGCAGAATACAGAATACATATGTAAGCTAAAAAGACAAAGAAATAACAGACAAATAACAATATAAGTATATAACAAATAAAACAAAAGAAAACAAACCCAACCCTCCCTCACAGACATATAAACACACACACACACACACACACACACACACACACACACACACACACACACACACACACACACACACACACACACACACACACACACACACACACACACACACACACACACACACAGGGGGTTTGCTGTTGGGTGCTGGCACTCCACTAACACTAGATACTAGATAACATCAACATCCAGAGATGCAAGGTGGGGGGTAGGGGGGGGGGGTGGGGGGTGTCTGAAGGTGGGGGAAATAGGAGGCTTCCATCGAACCGCACCCATCTTTTTAGCAGCTGTTAGGTCATCTAGTAAGATGCGTATCTTAAGCTTGGAGAAGTCGAGCTTGGACAGATAATTTAACAGAAGGACGGGCACAGTCACCGTCACTGAAAGCTCACATGACAGACCAGAAGCCCCTTTAGTCCAGAACAGTGCTACAGAGCAGGAAGACACACACAGACCCAGGGGCGGAGCTAAAGGGGTGGCACAGGGTGGCACCCGCCCCCCCTGTGATCTGATTGGCCACCCTGTGTGCCCCCCCAAACGCCCATTGGGTGTTGAGTGCTGTCAATCAGTATGACGAGCCTACGGCTCTGGTTTCTATTTTTGGAAATACTGTAGGTACACACCTACTTTGTTTTATTGTATAAATTGTTTAAATTGTATATTGTTTAAAAGACTCTAATAGTAATAAATATTGCAGTATTTGAAAATTGACAGTGCTGTAAATAGTGTTTTTCTTGCACAATACATTGCACCCACTTAATCTGTTTTAGGCTACTGTTGGTGAGTTTACTAATGGCAGATGTTGATGAGAATATCATAAACAAGGGGACATGTCAAGCAGAATTTTAATGTTGACAGTGCAAAATGAAAAGGTCATGCACCTTCCTTACACAGTGAAAGAGTTAATGTAGCCAACAAAAATATGATGAATAAGACATAAATACACTGTGTAACTGTACAATTTAAGAAAAGTAACTATTTCCACTTAGTAGTCTAAATGTTGATGTGAGACGTCGGTGGCGGCCTTAATTTTTTACGGCAATTTTTTTGGGGTCACTTTTAGCTGGCCCCCCTAAGTTAACTGTTGTCACCCCTGTGCCACCCCCCTGAAAATGACCTGGCTCCGCCCCTGACAGACACATGTTGGACATCCACGTGTCTACTTCTACTGAGCATGAAGGCACATACAGACACATGTTGGACATCCACGTGTCTACTTCTACTGAGCATGAAGGCACAGACACATGTTGGACATCCACGTGTCTACTTCTACTGAGCATGAAGGCACACACAGACACATGTTGGACATCCACATGTCTACTTCTACTGAGCATGAAGGCACATACAGACACATGTTGGACATCCACGTGTCTACTTCTACTGAGCATGAAGGCACACACAGACACATGTTGGACATCCACGTGTCTACTTCTACTGAGCATGAAGGCACATACAGACACATGTTGGACATCCACGTGTCTACTTCTACTGAGCATGAAGGCACATACAGACACATGTTGGACATCCACGTGTCTACTTCTACTGAGCATGAAGGCACAGACACATGTTGGACATCCACATGTCTACTTCTACTGAGCATGAAGGCACACACAGACACATGTTGGACATCCACGTGTCTACTTCTACTGAGCATGAAGGCACATACAGACACATGTTGGACATCCACGTGTCTACTTCTACTGAGCATGAAGGCACAGACACATGTTGGACATCCACGTGTCTACTTCTACTGAGCATGAAGGCACAGACACATGTTGGACATCCACGTGTCTACTTCTACTGAGCATGAAGACACATACAGACACATGTTGGACATCCACGTGTCTACTTCTACTGAGCATGAAGGCACAGACACATGTTGGACATCCACGTGTCTACTTCTACTGAGCATGAAGACACATACAGACACATGTTGGACATCCACGTGTCTACTTCTACTGAGCATGAAGACACATACAGACACATGTTGGACATCCACGTGTCTACTTCTACTGAGCATGAAGACACATACAGACACATGTTGGACATCCACGTGTCTACTTCTACTGAGCATGAAGGCACATACAGACACATGTTGGACATCCACGTGTCTACTTCTACTGAGCATGAAGTCACATACAGACACATGTTGGACATCCACGTGTCTACTTCTACTGAGCATGAAGGCACACACAGACACATGTTGGACATCCACGTGTCTACTTCTACTGAGCATGAAGGCACACACAGACACATGTTGGACATCCACGTGTCTACTTCTACTGAGCATGAAGGCACATACAGACACATGTTGGACATCCACGTGTCTACTTCTACTGAGCATGAAGGCACATACAGACACATGTTGGACATCCACGTGTCTACTTCTACTGAGCATGAAGGCACAGACACATGTTGGACATCCACGTGTCTACTTCTACTGAGCATGAAGGCACAGACACATGTTGGACATCCACGTGTCTACTTCTACTGAGCATGAAGACACATACAGACACATGTTGGACATCCACGTGTCTACTTCTACTGAGCATGAAGGCACACACAGACACATGTTGGACATCCACATGTCTACTTCTACTGAGCATGAAGGCACATACAGACACATGTTGGACATCCACATGTCTACTTCTACTGAGCATGAAGGCACATACAGACACATGTTGGACATCCACGTGTCTACTTCTACTGAGCATGAAGGCACAGACACATGTTGGACATCCAGATGTCCACTTCTACCTTTGTTATTGTCGCATACGACATATATATATATACATATACAATGTGGAGATGACAATACGTTTTATTTATTTATTAACAGGTAGCTATCAAAACATTGTGTCCTTCGGATAGAGATCTGCCAGTCTGTTTTAATCGTCAGACCTGGAGTACCGATCCAACCGGAGTGGCTTCACCAAAAACCCAGAATGGATTAATTCACATGAGTTATTATCATACTTATGATAATAATACTTATGAGACCAATACGACCATGTATTGTACTGATACTGTATCACGGACATACTTCTGCTACTTATCATTCTACTAATACAACTTATACAAATGCTAGTACTTAAAATACTACTTATCCTAATTATATGCCTATCATAGTGCTACTACTACTCAATATTATTCTTCTACTACCGGTACATATCATACTAATACTTACTAATACTATCATACTGCTAGGCCTCAAACTGTATCACTTTAGTTGAGCTAATTGTTTCACTGTGGAGTATGTGTGGTTGGTGGCTGGTTTAATGGTTAGGGTTATCCCAGACAGATTAAACGAGCCATCATCAGACACTTTGGCATAGGCCAGATTGGCGATCGCCTTTTATTAATTAAATGTCAATCCCTACTGTCCTGACTTAAAATGTTTTATGTCAGCTTTCAAACAGCCAGCGTTCACACGCAATTCAATTTGAAATGATCCTTCTATAGTTTGCTATAATATTGTAAATGAATCAAGTTTTATATAAAAACGTAAAAACCAACACCTTTTTCGTTCATAGAAAAGTTTAAAAAAAATACAATATAGTATTTTATTCACAGATTTTCACACATGTACAAAATGACTTATATTGACTTGGAAGTAAAAGAACATTGCAGTTTAGGTGTGTAAAGGATAGCGGAACCACTCAATATATTTTCCCCACTGGACAACATTTAAACAGTTATAAGGTAATCTGTAGATTCAAGCAACACTTTTAATAAGCAGGGATTTTATAGGCCTGGTGTTTTTACAATAACACCATACTTGCAGAGTCCATAGCAGACAAGGGGCGAGCTTAGACTGAAGAGGTGAATCTAATGCCAGGAGTGTAGAACATGGATTGTAGAAACCAGGAAGACAATATGAGTGATTCCTGGGGTCAGCAACCCTGCAGCTCCTGAAGTACCTAAATTAGGGAGAATTCACCAGTTGAAAGATTAATTCAATACAACACAATTAATATATAGCATTTTTTTTAATGTGTAGATTAATGTAGTGTATTGTGCATTCTGTATTTTTAACAGACCATGTAGTATAACATTTTAGCTTCACAAAATGGGATTGTCATTTCCCAAAATTAAGCCACACACACACACACACACACACACACACACACACACACACACACAAAAGCTTTAAAATAAAAAATCTTGAGTCCATTTGGAGACCATGAACAAAGTGTACTTACTACTACTGCATGTGGAGGCCTCTCTGAACCGACCCATAATGGGGTCGTTTTGAACATTGGCCAGATCTTCCTGCCTAACTTGTCCTAGAAGAAACAAAAAAGCAAAAACTGTTTGACTTTGTATTATGAGTGTCACAGACGTTAAACCATTCGGTACAAAATTAAAAACCACTTGCATTATTAATTTCCCCTTTTAGAAAATGGCGGGACATAGTTTTTACTATGACAAAGCTTCTGGTTTATAATAACACTGCACCAAAACTCACAAATAATGTAGCTGTCCAATTATGGGTTCCTTTCATGGAAAATTCTCAATGCGTCATTTTGAAATGATGCACGAGGTCTTTTAAGTTTTTGTTTCGAGTTGACGACAGACCATCAAACACATTTATATATATTTTGTGGTCGAGCACAAGAGGCCTAGGATTTGGACTGGGACTAACCTGACCAATAGTGTGTTGTACTGTCCACACACACACACACACACACATGCACGCGCACAACCCTTTGTTTTCATCCCAGGCAGAGGAAGGAACAGACACAGTGAGGAACAGAGAGAGGGACTCCCACCAGCAGCATCAGGTTTCCTCAGTCATTTTCCCTTGTTTTTCAATGGCCAGAATTGTTCACTCTCCTGAAAAACGTTTTCCTTTTTCTTATCTAGTGGCTGTGCCCATACACATACAAAGATCCTCCTCATCAAGGAGGGGAATCAAGAGTTTGATTCATCCAAGCCCAGGGGTATAGATTTACAGGCAGCACGGGAAAACAGGTTTTTTAATACGGGACTCGCAATGCCAACCCTGGTTACGGTCATGATAACCAACACTATTCAATCGGTGGAGCTTCTTTTTGGTTAATCCTGTGTGAGTGGAGAGTGATTCACACATTATTTTTATATTAGTGAACTAGGATTTAGGGGAACCCCAACACAAGGATTGAATCATCTTTATTGGTCACACACACACACACACACACACACACACACACACACACACACACACACACACACACACACACACACACACACACACACACACACACACACACACACACAGTGACATTTGTGGAAGTGGATTGTGGTTTTTCTTATTATGTATGGGTGGTTGATGGCAGGTTTAAGCAGCCTCCCCAGACTGCACACCGGATCAACAGGAGACAAGACAGCCATCACCTCGCATGCTATGGAGGAGCATGGACATGACTGCACTGCTTTACAAGTCAAGCCTCACACTCACCCTTTCCTACACACCCATTCGTACACCGACTGTGGGGTCAGCCATGCAAGGTAACCACCAGCACGTCGGGAGCAGTTAGGGTTAGGGAGTCTTGCTCAGAGACACCTCGACACTTGGCCAGGAGGAGCCGGGGAATCGAACCAGCAACCTTCGGGTTGTCAGACGACTGCTCTACCTTCTGAGCTACTGCCGCCCCATCGGAAGACTCAAGAAAAATCACTTGAGTTGCGTGTGGCAGGCTACCGCTACAAGCGTCAAGATCAATTACCTCACATGACAACTACTGTCAAAAGCATCAGACTATAAACACGGCAGTAACCAAACCCACGTTCATGCCACGTGCCATTCAAACACTCACCTGCTATTAGATAGTTGAGTTGCTGGCACCTTCCCTCTGAGACAGATTGAAGCTCATCGAGGATGGTGACTCTTGGCATTTCCACTCTTAAGGACTCAGACACCCTCTGGCGGAAGTCAAATCTAGAGAGGAAATGTTATGTTGTTTATATTATAATATTTATTAAAAGTGTATGATATAGTTTAGAAATGACGATAGCTTTTAGAGATAGTGGTAGCATTATTCATTTGCCTTAAGATTCAATGGTTACGCAGGTTTTAAGCAGGTCTGTGAACCAAAACCATGTCACAACCATGTCTCACAAATTACAAAACTAATTAGGATGGTTACACTATGTTGTGTATGTGACTTAAACACAACTGCTGTTATATCAATATCAAGCCAGTTATACCATTTACACTGAAGCATGTTCACCTGGTCGACTGATGTGCTTCCACGGTTAATAACTTATTTACTTCCATATCGCATACTGGCTGCAATTCCCTTAAGAATGCTGCTAGTGCTGGAGACAACACTGTGAGGTCTCAGTTTTTCTCAGGTTTTGGAAAAGAGACTATAATTACTGGCCCATCTCCAAGCCTGATGAATAGGCTGTCAGTAGTCCACACCTACATCATTGTTTATAATTTTATAGGGTTTAGACATGGTGGTGATTTGTACTTGCTATGGTGTCATTGGCATTACTCAGCAAAACGATTAGTAGCATAGTCACACAGATTAAGTGATATTGCCGTCACAGTCAGTACACGCATCAAATGAAGATATTCAGGTCAGACATCTCCCGTCACGCCTCGGGTGTCAACATTTACCGGCTAAAGTTTTCCGCATTGGGGAAGATTTGCACTGCATTGGGGGACGTTGGGAGGATGTCAGCACACGCCACTATGTCCGTTCCGTTCTTCAACAGCAAGGACCTGTGAACAACTGAAGCCACAGAAAGATGTTCAATCCCAGGCCATCGTTACAGGTTGCAGAGGATCTCTTGAAGGGTGGAACTGTATTTGGTTTACTTATGGTTTATTATCGGGACTTTGTTCAACAGCTTGATTTAAAAGTTTGGCAGTAAGACTACTTGCAATCAGCCACTTAATAATCTTAGCTTGAAGAACAATACCAACCTCCTTTATAGGAGGTCAGTTTTAGTTCCTCTGTAATCTATTCAGTCATGTGGTCCGCAGTGTACAAGGTATAATATATCAGCAGTATCAGTTCCCCTGTCTCTCTCTTGCTGATGTACCTGTGTTGTCTCCAGTCAGCTTTACTATGCTGTCGCTGTACACCTCTCTCCCTTGCAGACTGAGCAGGCCATGTCTGTTGCTCATCTCACCCACAACACAGCTCAGAGGGGTGTCTCGGGAGCAGCTGGAGCTCTGACACACACACACACACACACACACACACACACACACACACACACACACACACACACACACACACACACACACACACACACACACACACACACACACACACACACACACACACACACACACACACACACACACACACACACACACACACACACACACACACACACACACACACACACACACACACACACACACACACACACACATTAAAATTTCACTTCCTCACCTGGACAAGGCTTTGCATCATCTGTCAAAGGAATGTAACACTTTGCGATGCATTTGAATGTACACCTCAGAGTCAATCAGAATATTTTTGGTTTTATATTAATGGTCACTTATTGATGTAAGGCATTTAACAATAACAGCTGTGTGCGTTTTAACACTCCTTAAAATGCCACATAACATGATTATCTGTTGTGGTTTCCAAGGATTATTTTAGTCTTTGTTTCAAATTGTTGTTTTGATTGACAGGGTGTAATGCTATAATTGCAGGTGCCTGGCACACATTCTGAAATAGAAACACAACAATGTGACATGCAAGGCGTTGGCCCACCATTGAGTTCATGTTGAAGGGATTGTAGACGTTGCCAAGACTTTCGCACTCAACGGGTCTGGTGTTGGCGTCAATGCGTCGCTCCATGATGAACCAGGAAGCCTGCATGTTGTAAACGGACATGGGACGCAGGGAATGGGGAGCCAATAAAACATCTTATCGTATCTTGTATCTCATTCGATTTACCTTTGCTATATTGTCTTTGTTTATGAGTTAGTCGCAGAATGTGTGTGTGTATGTGCACGTGTATGTTATATATTGACACCGATATTTATATAGTGTCTGTGCTCACCTTTTGCAATGAAGAAGAATTAACATCCGCCACCACTGTAAGGTCGCCATTTGTCCCATCACGAAACACTTGTTGAGACTGGGCAAACGAAAAAAAAAATATTTAATCACCAGAGACACATAATAATATAAAAGTCAATGTCGATCGGATACAGAATGAGACTGAATGGTGGTTGGGCATCGTGATTGATTCTCATGTCACCATTCTCATGTCAGACTGCAGGCCAATGTGCCAAAAGGCACTGCAGGTGAAGTGGAGAAACACGGAGGAATCACTTCCAACCGTTTGGTGATTTGATTATAGGGCCGTTTAGGAGATACTGTTGGCTCTAATTCATGGATGCAGCTCAACACTGGGGCTCACTATGGGGCTTCTGCAGGAAGGGGGGGGGGGTGGGGGGGGGGAGGAGGGGCTGACAGGGCCAGCTGTTCCCTTGAGCTACCTTGTGCATTAGGGCAGTTGAGCCCGGGTTAGCCTGCCCGGAGGATGCTAAGCTAATTTGTGATACAGTCAGATCGGTTGAGCCACCAGAGCCATAATGAATTCACTCTCTCCCTCGCTCCAAAAAAATACGGTGCCATCTTTTTGTGGCAGCTGGGGTTTACAGTTAGCGTGAAGACTTTCAGTCGTGACATTTTCAACACAGTTTCACAATTTTCCCTTGCAAATTGGACCTGTAAATAAACTTATTACAAATTGAATACATTATGAAACGAAAATAATACTTTCGTCATGTCTTTATTTACATTTGTATTATTATTATTATTATTATTATTATTAGTAGTAGAAGTATCATATATCATATATTATAGTAGTAGAAGTAACATAACTATAGCCGGTCTTACCAATGTAACAGTTCCAGAAATTTGATTACTGAATACCGCCTTTGCAAATACGAAATGTCTCGCTGTTGTGTTCTCAGCTCCGATGTCCGCACACTGCATTCTACACACACACACACACACACACAATACAGGTATTGCTCAAGGGATTAAATTCCAATGCAACACAGCATTTGGCTGAATCATGTGCATAATCAGTGTTTTGTTACACAAAACCCTGGGAAAACACTGTATCTAAGAAGTTGTAACTGCCGGTAATAGGGTTGTTGCCAACGTCTTGCCCATTTAGCCAACAAGCGTTTCATGGGTCTCAATAACTTTCTGAGTCATTTGCACCACCAATTGTACTAATACGGAAAATATATCCAATAGAGACATGCTCTCACCCTTATTCAGGCACACGCACACACACTTTTTACTGTTTTCCTTTCTTACCTGGATCCGTTGTTATAGTGAATGACCAGGGACCTCCCCACTATGCTGTAGGGCCCAGCCAGGGGCAGGTTAGTGTCCATGTAGACCGAGTCAATTTCGTTGAGATCCGTTAGCAATCCAAACTTGCCGCTGAGGTCTCCTGCCTCGTACTGGTCCACGGTGCCAGCTCCAGGGTCAGGGGACAGGGACACGTTCCAGGAGAAAGGGTTGAAGTGGCCCAGGATGTTTGCAGCAGAGCAAGGCTCTGCACTTCCATTGTTGATGGGCAGCACGTGGACGTGGTAGCCTCCGGACTGAGCGTTGAGGCCTGTCAGAGAAACGTTAACCTTTGTGGGCCCCTGAGAGTGAGCCTGATAGAACCGCACCTGGCCGCTGGCGGTCCCGGGGCCGAACCAGGCAGCAGTGGTTGCTTTGACGGTGTGAGAGAGTGTGATGTTAGCACAAGCCATCCTGGGGCCGGTCCTGTTTGCCTGGTGGATGACCACAGAGCGGCCGAGCATGGAACCCGACCCTTGCAGCCAAGAGGTGGTATCTGTGAGGAACTGTTTTCCCTGCACACCGACCACTGTGGGACTCAGGTGGATGGTCTTGTGCTTGGAGGCGAGGTCTCCCACCTCGCAGGACAGCGGGCTGGAGGGGCCGCAGTGCAGGCCATAGCTGCTGTCCGTCACGTTGATGCCATGGGGGTTCCAGTGGCCCCCCGTTGTGGCACAGCTCCCTGTGTCGTTGTCACGCTCCGAGCTGATGGGGTACATGTGGACATGCCAGTTGTGGTCGGCGGAGGCGGCGGTCGAGGGTCTCCCATGCGCCAGATCCAGGAAAATAGACACGTCGGACAGAGGGTTGTTTTTCAGCTGCTTGAAGTGTATTTTTCCGACCACAGGACCCAGGAACTCGGCCTTGGCCGCCACCACCTCTCCCGAGTAGCCAATGGGTGCGCACACATATCTTGCCCCGTCAGGCTGGTGGATCACCACCGAGCGACCCACGATGCTGTTCCCGCCAAACAGAGGCAGGTTGAAGTCTGTGAAGGTCACATCAGTGTCGTTTTTACCCTTCAGGGACATGTGCCTGGTGCTGAGGTCCCCAATCTCGTATCTGTCGTGTGTGTACCCGGACCTATTGGGATATGTGGGATCACTTGTGTTGAGGCCAAAGGGATTCCAATGCCCGCCTACATTGTCGTTCGAGCAGAAGCTCTGAGGCGGAGGCCTGACTGAGGGTGTGGGGAACATGTGGACGTGGTAATTTGCTACTCTGGCTTTCAAATTGGTGAGGTTCACCCGCAGCTCGGTCACATCAAACGGGGAATGCTGCCGGAATCTGAAATAACCTGTAATCCCCTTCATGTTCACCCGTGCACTAACCGTTTTCTTTTGCAGCATGTAGATTTGAGCACACTCGTAGCCAGAGCCCATTTTGTGGAGAAGAAATGTTGTTTGGTTGTCGAACGTGGACGGGTCAAAGCGGGATTTTGCAGGTTGAAGTGGGCTACCTACTTTCAAGACCCCCAGCTCAGTGAGTGCTCTAGTAATGTCCATACTCCCGAGGAGAACGGAACAGCTGGCTACAGTGCTCACAGACCCAAAGAGTGTCAAGTTTGTTTGCGAGGCATTGACCAGCCCTGTGGTAAGCAGGTCTGACAGAAACCTAACATTGGTGCTTCCAGTGTTTAGGCGAATGTAAACATTGCCTGCAATGGACCCTGTAAACCTGGCCTGATGGGTCATAAATGCATCAGCTTGGTTCACGACTGCGCACACTTTAGTCCCATCACAGGTCTCCAGGGTCAGTGAGAGATCATCCAGGTTTGACCTTTGCCGAAACAGGTTTGACACGTTGGCTGGGACAGAAGCGGCTAGGACAGCGGCTGAGAAGCTGAAGATCTTTGGACCAATATTAGCCGGCAAACAAGGTTCAGCAAAATGGCCATACATGATCGGGAACTCACTCAGGGATAGGTTTAGAGAGCTGCATGCTCCAGCACCTGTCACATTAACAGTGGCCTCTTTGGAATCTGAGGAAAACCTAACCTCCCCTGTGACACCGCCCATGTTTAGTTCGGCAACAAAGTGAACACAGGAACCGGTACCTAAGAAAGGACATAAACCAAAAGTAAAAATGGTTCTGTGATATTTTAGTTATTAGTCATTATACATTTGAGACTTGAGTGTTGAGTAATCTGGTTGAGTAATCACACAGACCATTTCTCATTTTGAAAATATGATGGTAACCATTATTTTACAAATACCCTATTCTGGTCAGAAATCAGTGCGGCTCAGCCCTCACCACGCTAAACTCTGTGGTGACGCGAATAGTCTTTCCTTAAAGCAGTGGTTTCCAACAGTTTTTGAAAATGTTTGTGACCCCAACTTTTACTTTTGTGCATCTGCTTCCACACCACACAAATTGTTTCTACCCAATCAGCCGGTAATATCAATGTCCCGGTGAACATATTGCATGGCTTTCGTACACACACAGTGATTACTAGTAGTTTGCTCATGGCAATGAAAAAGTGGTTTGCTAAAATAAGTTATAATAAATTCTTTCCTTTAACCCAATATGCAAATCAGGGGACCAAAGTAGGGTCCCGACCCCAAGGTTGGAAACCAAGGAAGGAACGCAACAAGTCACAATATAACGCTTATATCGCGTAAATTATCTGATAGTGAGAACAACATGATTACCATACAAAACTAATACAAAATAAAGACACTATAGTCAGTCTATTTAAACATTCATTTGGCTCCTACATTGGTGTCATTCAGGAATGGTGTCATTCATTGGAAATTAAGAAGGGCCAACATATAATTATGAAGTAGTCAATTAATGCTTGCTTTCTTTTTCTGTTTAAAAGGTGTGTGCATTGTGCACCACCTCCTGAACTATGTCTGGTGTTTCAGCAATTCAGCAAACCAATACACACAGTGTGTGTGTGTGTGTGTGTGTTTAAGTATTAGTATGGTATAGTATACAAGTATAGTTTACAGTAAATGAGCATTGTATTGACATATATACACACACAAACACATACAGTAACAGTCCAGAGTTCCACATTAGTCTACAGTTGTTGCATTCTGTAAAAAAAAATACTAATGTAATACTAAAAACTCTTGCCAAACACTCACCCAGCAGGGCCCACAGCAGAAGGTAGTTCAGAACACACATCGTTATAGATGGGTTCCGGCTGAAACACCCAGGATTAAAAATGCCAAATAAATGTTAAAAAAAGGAGGAAAACAAAATCACTGTCAGCCAAACACTAATTGACACTGAGGTGCAGCTGTATGCTCTCTCTGGCTTTTTATAGGCTGGGGGCAGGGGTGTGTGCTCACTGAGGTGAACAGCCCTGTGAGCCGCTATGGCTCTGGCCGTCTTCTCTGTCACAGAGGCAGAGTGGGTGAGCCGCTGTGATTGGTCGAGGGGGAGGACTGTGTACAGTCTCCACCTCACGGCTTTTCATGCGGAGCAGAAGGATGAAGGGTATGATAATAGGTGGGTGTGACCCGTTTCTCATTTCTCTGCTGGAGTGAAGAGAAAATGTGTGTGTGTGTGTGTGTGTGTGTGTGTGTGTGTGTGTGTGTGTGTGTGTGTGTGTGTGTGTGTGTGTGTGTGTGTGTGTGTGTGTGTGTGTGTGTGTGTGTGTGTGTGTGTGTGTGTGTGTGTGTGTGTGTGTGTGTGTGTGTGTGTGGTGTGTGTGTGTGTGTGTGTGTGTGTGTGTGTGTGTGTGTGTGTGTGTGTGTGTGTGTGTGTGTGTGTGTGTGTGTGTGTGCGGCAGTTTGGTTCCAGAAGTTATGCTATTACTGTCATGTCCTGCTGTCGTGTACAAAAATATGATCACTATCACTGGTGTGTATATGAGGCTTAGAGAGAGTACCGGTGTATGAAGACACAAACACCGTTCCTTTCACCAAACAAGATATGGTGAAGTAGTGTGTAACAACACTACAGCTGTGTTGTCTTACTTCCTTTTCTCTGGTTTCAGATCACTTTCACGGTCTCTTTCACGGTTTCGAGCGCGTGGGGGGAAAGCCAGAGATTTAAAGAACATATAATGGACGTTTGTGTTCCTGGGAGATCGTGAAATCGTGTTGGTCTTTATGCTCACATTGTGGAGGGCATGTAGAGAGCCCGGGGTCCTCGAACGGTTGATTGTAGTGGACGGAGGAATCGTGATGTGGTCTTTTCGGTCTGCCCACCTGCACGTATACATGCACACACACACACACACACACACACACACACACACACACACACACACACACACACACACACATCTGTTCATATTTATATTTGTTTTACATGTATTACCACCGTTCATACCTTTGTCACTTTTGCACACCCACCTGAACAGTATTGTATTATATTGTAAAATATTGTGTACATGTATGTATATATATTTATATTTTAGTTTAGATTTCCATTTCCATTCCACAGTTCTCCCCCTCTTCATTTAAATTTCATGCTGTAACTGTTTTGTTTGTTTCAACTACTGGAGGGGGATACTGCGAGATCAGGTTGATACTAACTGTAACTCGAGTTTGACAGGTTGATACTAAGTGTGAATCAGTAGTGAAGCGTCAGGGCCTTCAAGGTATTCAGAGAAGACCCTGGAACTCTCAGATGAAGCAACAAAAAAAAATCGAATTAATTGTATTAATAAAATGTAATACAATTTAATCAATTAATAAATGAGAATCGTATCAGTGTTGTTATCTGTTATATTACAGTGTTACGTTGATTTGTTTGTCTTTCTCGGTCCATGCACTATACGCATTTGAGTGGTTTTGTGTTGGAAAAACAATGCAACCAATCAGATATTTTTCTAGGTTGCTGGGAAGAATATCCTTCAACCAAAGTATTCCTGATGACTTTGGCCCTTAGACTGAATGAGAGCGTACGTTTGGATCGACAATTTTATCAACCAATCATATAGTGATTTGTAGCCAATGGGCGTATTCTTTCAGATTTCCCCACAGCTCAATAGGGAGCTAGAAGGTATACTGGCTGGAGCGAGAGTGGATCTAGCGTAGTGCTACGTTGTTTCTACGTAGGATTTTACGTCAAAATGGCGAAGGCGAAGATGATGGGCTGTTACTTCACTACATGGACACTGCTTTACCAACTATGGTACACTTGGAAATTGGCTGCGACAATCTTATCTGCCTAAATGAGATAAGGCATAAAGTGACTGCCTCCGTGACGTCCGTCAGAAAAACAGAATTTTCGAAAGTGGGGGTCGCGGGACCCCGAGGGGGGGGTCGCGAGATGATTTCAGAATCCTCAACAACTTTTTTTCTGAGCCACTAGATGGCGGCCAGAACTTGATCAAAAGCTAATTGAAGTGATGTATTGTTAAAACACGTGACACGTTCTAATGCTTTGACTTTTCATGACATTGTAATACATTTCCGCCTTGCACGTCGGAAATGTCGCTAGTCAACTAACACCGTTTGCGCGATCAGCGGCGAACGTGGACGGGGACGGGGACCGGGACGGGACGGGGCGGGTGTGTCTGCGTATCACCTCGTAGAAAAAGTACAGCCCTGGCGGAAAATGTCACTGCATTCTCGATTCGGACAGTATAGCCTTTATGTGCGACTGTCGGTCCGATATTGTAAAAATAAAATAAAAAATCGTATACATTTTTTTTAATTTGTATTCTCTAAATAATCTTCCGGGCCAAATATTATTGCTGGCGGGCCACCAATGGCCCGCCGGCCGCCTGTTGCCGACCCATGCTGTACTGTATTTATATATATATATATATATATATATATATATATATATATACACAGTTGCACAATAGTGCAATTTAGAAAATGGTAACATTCCCATGAGGTTTATTTATTTTTTATTTTATTATTATTCTTTTTTTTATCATTTGTATTATTATTATTGTTAATTATAACGTGAGTGACAAATAAAGGAATTCTGATTCCCACAGATTCACGACAGTATCATAATTGAAAAAAAGCCACACACAATGTTTGTGATCGTGATTACCACCCCCCCCTCCCCGTTGGACTTCACGATGTTCGCGATCGCGACATAACCCCCCCCCCCCACCCCGTCGGACGGTGATAGTGGGGGGGTCGCCAGTCTCCAGCACTGTTAGTTTTGGGGTCGCGGGCTGAAAAGTTTGGGAACCAAACCCATTTCTCACCATTGATGATGCTGTGGTGACACCTAATCGGATTGCAAGGAATCTGGGTGTGACTCTGGATGACCAACTGTCGTTCTGGGCAAACATTGCATCAGTGACACGCTCCTGCAGATTCCTCCTCTACAACATCAGGAGGATTTGGCCTTTTCTCACCGAAAAGGCTGCGCAGGTGCTCATCCAGGCTCTTTTCATCTCCCTGCTGGACTACTGCAACTCCCTCCTTGCTGGCACCCCGGCATTTGCCATGAGGCCCCTGGAGCTCATTCAGAAAGCTGCAGCTCGCCTGGTGTTCAACCGCCCCAAGTACTCCCACACATCTACCCTCCTTCGGACTCTACACTGGCTACCAGTAGCTACTCACATCCAGTTCAAGACCTTGGTGCTAGCCTACAAGGCAGTAAAAGGTACTGCTCCATCCTACCTCCAGGCAATGGTCAAGGCCTACATCCCAACCCGCCCACTTTGCTCGGCTTCTTCGGGCCGTCTGCTTGCCACTCACTTAGGCTCTTCTCCATCCTGGCCCAAATTTGGTGGAACAAACTCCCCACGGATGTCATGACTGCTTTTCCCTTACACTTTTGCCTGAATTATTGTACTTTGACCTGAGCACTGGTTCAGTTATTGGAGACTTGCACTTTTGACTTCCGGTGACGAGTTGTTCTCTTACCTTCCTTGGTTGAAACACACTATTGTGAGTCGCTTTGGATAAAAGCGTCTGCTAAATGACTTTCATGTAATGTAATTTCGATTTTATTTTATTCTAGTGTCTTATTGAGCATTGTTGGGGGGGGGCCTGAGGCTTAAGAACTTCATTGCCAACAACTGCTTCCTGTAAATGTTGTGTATGTGACAATGAAGATGTAGAATACACACACACACACACACACACACAGCGCATTAAACTTCATGTGGACCGTACCAGACAGTACGACACAAAAACCTCCCAGGGGTTTGGGGAATCAAGGGAAGGACCAAAAAGTTCCAGACGAAAAACACTTTTTAGGTTGTAAAGACCAGGGCAATGCAAATCCTGGTAACTATGACCACTCAAGGGAAGGATTTAAAAAATGAATAAATCCCCATGGTGCATAGTACGTTGACCTATTTCAGACAAGGCGCACTGTCATTGTTCTGTTAAACTATGGTCTTTTGTGACCATGCAAGTAAGACAGGAACAGTTTTATTCTAACTCATGGAACTAAATTATACCTGAAAAAGATAATAGTTAAAAGGACCCAAAAATATGCGCTTGGTAAAAGCACTGAACCCAGGTGTGTGGGGGGTAACTTTAAATGTGTACACTGAAGCAGAGGACTTCAGTCACGACTGAAGCACAAATGGAGGTGTTACAATTGACCTCATTCTCCCAATCCCCAATCTTTACACAGAATCTCTATACAAATACAAATGTAAAAATTGTAAATTGACACTTGGAAACACAATGCACACAATGGAGTCACGTAACATATTTGATGTTTCCATTAGTTGTGAGGCCTGTCAAGAAGGTTAATAATTTGTAAGCTTTGGTTTAAAACAAACAAAAAAAGAAAAACCCAGAAACACTTCACCGTAAATGTTTGATATGCGGGTTTGCTAACAAGGAAATAAACCTGCTCCTGTTTAAATAATCTTTATGCGGTTAAGCATGGACTCTGTAGACGTACACCAACATAGACCGTATCAAACTTAGCATTAAAAGCATTGTAATATGCTGGTCAACTGTAAACCTGCACCCAAATAGTTCAGGTTCAGGTACACCCAAAACAAAATATGCTAAAGCTAATTCAACAATGACAACAATTAAATAGCGCTTTCCGGGTTCACATGCTTTACATTTTGTGTGAAGCATGTATAGATAGAAGACCGGGAAGTGTCAAGTTGTTACAATTAATATATAATATAAAAATATGTCATTGGCTAGTTATTTATGCCATATATAAAACAAAATGTATTCTGTGTGTGTGTGTGTGTGTGTGTGTGTGTGTGTGTGTGTGTGTGTGTGTGTGTGTGTGTGTGTGTGTGTGTGTGTGTGTGTGTGTGTGTGTGTGTGTGTGTGTGTGTGTGTGTGTGTGTGTGTGTGTCAGAGTATAGCTCAGGAGGTAGAGCAGTCGCCTCGGAAGGTTGCTGGTTCGATCCCCGGGCTCCTAGCAAAAACTGTGGAGGTGTCCTTGAGCAAGACACCCTAACCTGGCAGTCTCCTTGCATGGCTCACTCCGCCATCGGTGGATGAATGTGTGTATGAATGTTACCATTTTCTAAATTGCACTATTGTGCAACTGTGTATATATATATATATATATATATATATATATATATATATATATATATATATATATATAAATACAGTACAGCATGGGTCGGCAACAGGCGGCCGGCGGGCCATTGGTGGCCCGCCAGCAATAATATTTGGCCCGGAAGATTATTTAGAGAATACAAATTTAAAAAAATGTATACGATTTTTTATTTTATTTTTACAATATCGGACCGACAGTCGCACATAAAGGCTATACTGTCCGAATCGAGAATGCAGTGACATTTTCCGCCAGGGCTGTACATGCCATCGGGCATACCGTGGGCCGACGGGGCTTTTGGACCGACACAACTTGTTTGTCTTGTTTGATCGGCCCATTGTTTTTTTTCTACGAGGTGATACGCAGCCACACCCGCCCCGTCCCGTCCCGGTCCCCGTCCCCGTCCACGTTCGCCGCTGATCGCGCAAACGGTGTTAGTTGACTAGCGACATTTCCGACGTGCAAGGCGGAAATGTATTACAATGTCATGAAAAGTCAAAGCATTAGAACGTGTCACGTGTTTTAACAATACATCACTTCAATTAGCTTTTGATCAAGTTCTGGCCGCCATCTAGTGGCTCAGAAAAAAAGTTGTCCCAAGGCCAAATTTACTTGCCGACCCCTGCAGTATAGTATAGTACACAGTGGCGGCTCGTCCATAGGGGCGCAGGGGCGCCGCCCCACCTGGTTGAGAGAGGAAAAAAACAAAAACAAAAAAAAAATTATAATAATTTGATTTTTTTTGATCCCTAAAAATAAACTAAACATGTTTAAAATGAATAATAATTACTCATTTTATGTATGTTTGTGTTTAAAATGCACAATAACGTTAATATAGCAAATATAAATCATTGTTGTGCGTGCTATTCTCCCCCCTCGTTTGTCATTGACGTCACTCTCATAGAAATTTGGTACCTACCTCCAAACCTGGGCGCACGCCAAAAATATGCGCTTGGTAAAAGCACTGAACCCAGGTGTGTGGGGGGTAACTTTAAATGTGTACACTGAAGCAGAGGACTTCAGTCACGACTGAAGCACAAATGGAGGTGTTACAATTGACCTCATTCTCCCAATCCCCAATCTTTACACAGAATCTCTATACAAATACAAATGTAAAAATTGTAAATTGACACTTGGAAACACAATGCACACAATGGAGTCACGTAACATATTTGATGTTTCCATTAGTTGTGAGGCCTGTCAAGAAGGTTAATAATTTGTAAGCTTTGGTTTAAAACAAACAAAAAAAGAAAAACCCAGAAACACTTCACCGTAAATGTTTGATATGCGGGTTTGCTAACAAGGAAATAAACCTGCTCCTGTTTAAATAATCTTTATGCGGTTAAGCATGGACTCTGTAGACGTACACCAACATAGACCGTATCAAACTTAGCATTAAAAGCATTGTAATATGCTGGTCAACTGTAAACCTGCACCCAAATAGTTCAGGTTCAGGTACACCCAAAACAAAATATGCTAAAGCTAATTCAACAATGACAACAATTAAATAGCGCTTTCCGGGTTCACATGCTTTACATTTTGTGTGAAGCATGTATAGATAGAAGACCGGGAAGTGTCAAGTTGTTACAATTAATATATAATATAAAAATATGTCATTGGCTAGTTATTTATGCCATATATAAAACAAAATGTATTCTGTGTGTGTGTGTGTGTGTGTGTGTGTGTGTGTGTGTGTGTGTGTGTGTGTGTGTGTGTGTGTGTGTGTGTGTGTGTGTGTGTGTGTGTGTGTGTGTGTGTGTGTGACATTGAGTGAGCAAGAATGGAAGTGGGTTTTAGAAACAAAATATCACAGGCAGAAATGATCACTGGCTTTATTGCATTTATACGACAATACCTAGATACATCTTAACCCTGCACTGTACGTATGTACCGTATAAACAGGTATATTTTAGGAGGCAGTATAGCTCAGGAGGTAGAGCAGTCGCCTCGGAAGGTTGCTGGTTCGATCCCCGGGCTCCTAGCAAAAACTGTGGAGGTGTCCTTGAGCAAGACACCCTATGGCAGTCTCCTTGCATGGCTCACTCCGCCATCGGTGGATGAATGTGTGTATGAATGTTACCATTTTCTAAATTGCACTATTGTGCAACTGTGTATATATATATATATATATATATATATATATATATATATATATATAAATACAGTACAGCATGGGTCGGCAACAGGCGGCCGGCGGGCCATTGGTGGCCCGCCAGCAATAATATTTGGCCCGGAAGATTATTTAGAGAATACAAATTTAAAAAAATGTATACGATTTTTTATTTTATTTTTACAATATCGGACCGACAGTCGCACATAAAGGCTATACTGTCCGAATCGAGAATGCAGTGACATTTTCCGCCAGGGCTGTACTTGCCATCGGGCATACCGTGGGCCGACGGGGCTTTTGGACCGACACAACTTGTTTGTCTTGTCTGATCGGCCCATTGTTTTTTTTCTACGAGGTGATACGCAGCCACACCCGCCCCGTCCCGTCCCGGTCCCCGTCCCCGTCCACGTTCGCCGCTGATCGCGCAAACGGTGTTAGTTGACTAGCGACATTTCCGACGTGCAAGGCGGAAATGTATTACAATGTCATGAAAAGTCAAAGCATTAGAACGTGTCACGTGTTTTAACAATACATCACTTCAATTAGCTTTTGATCAAGTTCTGGCCGCCATCTAGTGGCTCAGAAAAAAAGTTGTCCCAAGGCCAAATTTACTTGCCGACCCCTGCAGTATAGTATAGTACACAGTGGCGGCTCGTCCATAGGGGCGCAGGGGCGCCGCCCCACCTGGTTGAGAGAGGAAAAAAACAAAAACAAAAAAAAAATTATAATAATTTTTTTTTTTTTGATCCCTAAAAATAAACTAAACATGTTTAAAATGAATAATAATTACTCATTTTATGTATGTTTGTGTTTAAAATGCACAATAACGTTAATATAGCAAATATAAATCATTGTTGTGCGTGCTATTCTCCCCCTCGTGAGGGGGGAGAATAGGGGATAAGAAATGTTGGTCTTGCTGTATAAACATGCAGCTTGTGTCATTTGTATGTAAACGGTGTGGATTGGGGTTTTGTAAGTTTATCGTGGACACGTGCTTCCCCAATGCTAGCTACAGGGTCCTCCGTGTGTTTGTCTGCTAATATAGGCTGTGGTCGAATGTATTAAGCATTTGTATTCTATTTAATTAGTTAAATTCAGAAGCATTTGTTAATGAGTCAGTTCTTGCTGCGTCTTGCTGTCTGAGGAGAGGAGATTGAGACCCGTGTGTGTGGGTGAGACCTCATGTTGCAAGTTTGTTCTTTTTTTGTTCTGTACAGGACACAGCCATTACACTAGCTACCATGGACAATTCTGTCAAATCCCTCAAAGCAACACCATTTGAAAGACGAACACTGCAAGAAAAACTCAGAGTGAAAGAGTTTGGACCTCATCAGCCTGACATCAGCATTCAGCAACCAGCAACAGACAGAGGAAGGCTATATATTCGGTCGTTTTCCAGAACCTGGTTTGCTAAGTGGTTCTTGTATAGTTAGTATAGCATAGGTACATAGATTAAACTGTATATTGTATAGTAGTGTAGTGTACATAGGACCCAGTACCTTTTAATTTGTAAGCTTAACATTGTATTGCATTTTATCTCAGGACTTGTATCAGGTCTATTTTATTATCTTCTATTTTGTTCTAATTACTTTTGCACAATCGAATGTAAGACCATATTTAGGTATTATTTTTGATGGCACACTGGGTAGTCTTTCTAATATAAGACCATATTTTTTTCTTATGTTTATTTTCTACTAGGCACCATATAATAAATGTTCTTTCACCATAAGTTTCAAGTTTGTTTATTTGTCACAACAAAATACAGAATACTGATTGATTGTGCTACATACAGTAAAAATAAAGTAAAAAAAGAAATTAAGCAGTAAGTAAAGGAATGTTCAGTCAATATACATATATACAATACAGAGTAGAATGAGTAACGGTGAGGTTTATATTATGTATAGTTTTTTATTTTTAATTAGCCCTCTCGGTCGTTTACATGGTGAAATGGCGCCACCGTCTGGGCAAATCCGGTATTGCACAGCAGATATGATTTAAAAAATATTTTTTTACCCCTGCGCCCCTCCTACTTCGGATGTCACCGGCCGCCACTGATAGTACAGTATATACAATCGTATATGGCACTTTTATATTTTTCAATTGCTGTGGTGTGTAAAGAGGGTTCAGTGGGGATTGCAACACCGTTTCGTTGCATTCTGATTTGAAGTGTGATTCTTGAATCTAATCTAATCTAATTCGCTCCAAAATATTTGCAACAATGGCCACTAGATGGATCCCGTGCAGCGTATATAGAGATAAGGTCTATCCCCTCGCAGACCATAGTTACGATTTCAGCATCAGCATATATAGTACCAATACAGGTAAATAAACAAAGCCTTGGCAACTTGTTTGATGAATTTAGTCAAATGATATGTATGGCACATACAAATAACCGGAATGTATTTAATACAACGAATAGGCTATGTGTATTTCATACCTTGTTGTTATACCTAGTAGACTGATTTTACATCCCATTATACCACTGTACATTGTATATTACCATGCACTTTACTGTAGCATTTGCACAATGGTTAGATGCCAAGTTAATTGAGCTGTACTGTACTTGTAGTGCTGTGCAATGACAATACATTTGAATCGAATCGAATCGAATCTAATGTATAGAACATTACTTAACCTTACCTGTCAGCTTGTATGTAAACACATATTTACAAAATTATAGGAGAACCTTTAATAAATCAAAAAATAAATAAAGGTTTTAGTGTGTTCCACTACTAAAGATGTGTACAAAATGCATAACCACTTTACGGGCAAGCCAAAAATGTCACTTCCTGCCATATTGTCAGCCTTGATTTCCGCAAATCCGGAATACTAGATCTGTAAAGCATGCGTGCGTAGTTCCCACGTGTGTCGACAGATGCGATGGACCATCCGCTTTTTTTCTTTCCACAGAGACGTGCAAACGTTACGCCCCCGACAACGTGGGTTGACTCGAGTCCATTTGTTAATCAAGAGT
Source organism: Muraenolepis orangiensis (assembly GCA_027704905.1). Taxonomy (NCBI): domain Eukaryota; kingdom Metazoa; phylum Chordata; class Actinopteri; order Gadiformes; family Muraenolepididae; genus Muraenolepis; species Muraenolepis orangiensis. Next base: position 2,501,133 of record CM051003.1, on the reverse strand, counting down.
AGTGCTGATGGTGATCTTGGTGCTAAGACAACTATAAACCACCACAACCTTCACAGCAGGTGTGTGCGTGTGTGTGTGTGCGTGTGTGTGTGTGCGTGCGCGTGTGCGTGCGTGCGCGTGTGTGTGTTTTAACGTTTGCTTTTCCAGAAAAGTCCTTTCCACCAACATGTGTGGAAAGTTGTTAATTTGTTGTTAATTTCGAAACGTGTTTAAGTATTGAATGCATTCTGCAGATAGCGATGGCATGCACCATAAATTGTTCTCGCCTTGAACAATAACAATGCACACAAACATGCTGACTGACGACTGTAGATGAGCAAGCGCTGGGTCAATGAATGCGTTGATGTGTGCAGTCTCCAGTCACCATCAGACGAGAGTGGGCGGACGTTCGTTGCTCTTTATCTGTGCTTTGCTTTCTCGATACGTTTCTTTAAAATGCTCTCTGTAGCAAAGGGGACTTCTCCTTGAGACTAAAGTTGCAGATCGTTTTGCAAACAATTGTCGGTCTAAAAGGTCTATATTCAGAGGATGCCTTTTCTTTATTATCTTATTCTTTACTTAACTTCCAAATGTTACCAATATTCCAATACGTTTCACTATGGTGCCAAATGCACCATAGTTGTATTGGAAGGATGTGGATGCATTTGGAAAGTAGCCCGGCAAACACAACAGGCCGACACAGAACCAGGCTAACTCATGCATGAAGTACAACACCAAGACATTTCTCCTCACTCACTTTTCCCCGAACTTACTCACCGCCGCCCACCCCTTTTCCTTTGGATTCTTGACACCATCAACCAGGTTTTTTTTCTCCCCCCCCCCCTGTTATCACCCCCTACTCCCAACCTTGATAGATCAAGAGTCGATCACAACTCCCCGGGGGCCCCTCTCTCCCCCACTCCCCTCTCTTCCCCCCCCTCTACCTCCAGTCCAGATGTTTCTCCCTTAGAGAAGCCCCTGGCCACCTCTGGTACTCTTGACTGCTGGTGATATTGAGCAACCTGTGCACTGAGAAGGTCCATTCTCCACACTATAACTTGGCTACGGGGACGTTAATTATTCCACAAATGGAATAATTGTTTCTGAGAGGCCTGTGCTCTGAGATCCTTGATTCCCCTGCCCCCCCCCCCCCCCCTCCCTTTTTGTTATATGACTTTTGCTGGACCTTTGCTGGCTTTTTTATGTTTTTTTTTCATATGTGTGCTTTGGTGAAGTCCTCAATGCTAAGGATAAGGGAGTGGTCGCCATATGGAGATTAAATCCAAAGCCCGGGTCTCTCCCTCTCTTTCTCCCTCTCTCTGTCTTACTCACTCTTGCCCTCTCTCTTCTTCTCTCTCTGTCTCTCTCTCTCTCTCAGTCTCTCTTTTTTTTTCTCTCTTCTTCTCTCTCTCGCTGTCTCTCTCTCTCTCTGTCTCTCTGTGTGTGTCTCTCTCTTTCTCTCTCTCCATCTCTTCCTCCCTCTCTCTGTCTTACTTTTCTCTCTCTTCTTCTCTCTCTCTCTCTCTCTCTCTCTCTCTCTCTCTCTCTCTCTCTCTCTCTCTCTCTCTCTCTCTCTCTCTCTCTCTCTCTCTCTCTCTGTCAGTGCTTTGTTCAGATGGGCCCCCAGTCCTAGCCTCTTGAGGGATACAGGAGAATGTTGTTAGCCCTCCAGTATATGACGGAATAGAGAGAAAATGCAAACAAATGCTCTCTCCTTTTCTCTTTGATGCAGGTTTTTCTTTTCCTGTGTTGATCTAGATTTTGTATATTTTATATATTTGGAATATTCAGTCTTAGTTACCAAGCAAGATAAGAAACGTTTCCTTAAAAATAGAGCCACCACCATCAACATATAACAACATATATTTGCAAAACAGCTGATTACATCAGCTCAGGACAGTCAGGAAAGAGGAGGGAGAGATTATGTAGAACAGAAGGCACATTTCCCATCCAACGTGTGCTCTTTTCATGATTCAATGTTTTGCCTATACAAATAATGAGGCTATATTTGATTATCATTAGTACTTAATTGGTAGTATTATATTTGTTTTCACATGTGACGCCTGCATGATTTAGTTATAACTGAGCAAATGATGATCTTTTTTTCCTTTTTGTCCTCCACACATGTGCAGCCGAATACACAGAACGGCAGACTCTTGGGGTTGTTTGCTCATTCGCCCGAGAATTGGCTGTATTAACTCTGAGGTCACTGTTGACTTTGGCCTGGAACCTTCACCTCCTTGCACGGAGGAGATGCGTTCCACCCTGTCCACCCTTTTTGTGTTAATGCAAAAGAAAGACACGCTGAGACCTACTGGCAGGTGGCTCTTGGGTTCCTGTGCTAGGAAAACACGGATGGAGCTCCTACAAACGCTCTCATCGGACCGGTCCGGTCTTACTAATGAGAGTTGGCCAGAGGAAGGGCTTTCCTCCAAAGGGGTAGACATTACTATGTGTACACACACATTCCATCACAAAAGCCATAGTAATGTAACATTAAAAGTGTGCACTTGCGAAGGAAAAAAGAATCTCTTGCAACCTCCCTCTGGTCTGTAATAATGGTTGTTTTTACACGCACAATTTTTAGCGACGCTGTCACCGTGCATGTCACCGTGCATGTGTTGCGTGTGCACACACACCCCCGATGCGCGCGCGTGTGTGTATGTGTATGCGGGCACGTGGGCCTGCGCATGTTCACACATGGCTCTCTGCTGGGGGGCGTGACAGGACCCAGAGTGGCTGCAGTGCTGTGCATTTGAACCTGTCCAGAGGACAGCGATGACTTCACAGTTACCTCACCCGGCTGTACTGATCAAAAACACATGGCCCACTCCCCCTTCCACTGACTAATTGATTGGGTCTTGGACTGGGACGTCTCTTTCCTTTGGTGTAACGGCACATATGTGTCTGCATGCCTGATTTACTTTTATTTGTTGGATTTTCGGGGCCTTTGGGATTCGGGACTTTCAACATCTGGCCTTTTTGAGGGGTTTTTAGTTTGTTGGTTTGTTTGTTTTGTATATACTTAATTAAACCAAAAGTATTATTGAGGTAATAGGCTATGTTTAAAGTAAAAAACTGATTTGTATGTGCTATAAACGTCATATTTTTTGCACTAAAGGCCAAAGATGCAAAAGAGATGTTTTTTCTGACTTGGCAGGAAATGCAATTCTTCAAAAGTTTGGTCAAATATTAGGCTTGTGTCCAATGGTGAACTTGTGATAGGTAGAGTAAAAGTATTGACAGAATACATACTAAATCGCCCTGTTACTGAATTCCAATCATATTGCTTGGTTGTTGCATATTCTGCCCAGGGCAAACTATTCGGCTACACCTGAAAAAGTGAGCTGTTTTTATTCCTCAATGTCACTGTTTCACAGTGCAATATATATATATATATATATATATATATATATATATATATATGTATGTATGTATGTATGTATGTATGTATGTATGTATGTATGTATGTATGTATGTATGTATGTATGTATGTATGTATGTATGTATGTATGTATATATATAATATAAATGTATCTTATTTAAATTGGGTTGTACAGCATGTATAGCACTGGCATAAAATTGAAGTCACTGCTTATGTTAATTTTTTTTTTTATTACAGAACCCCTTAGGCTGAGCCGTCACTCAGACATTTAGTGTCATCTCCCTCTTGGTTTAGTTGACTACAATGAACTGGCCATTCTCTCTCTTGCTCTCCGTCTCCACGGTGACGTGAGTCATTTGATGTGTGTGTGTGTGTGTGTGTGTGTGTGTGTGTGTGTGTGTGTGTGTGTGTGTGTGTGTGTGTGTGTGTGTGTGTGTGTGTGTGTGTGTGTGTGTGTGTGTGTGTGTGTGTGTGTGTGTGTGTGTGTGCGCGTGCGCGCGCGTGCTTGCTTGTGCTGGTGGGGGTTTAAAGTCCAGTGTTGTTTGGTTGCCAGGCCTGGAGATCCCAGTAGGGTGGGGTTAGAATAACCTCATTATACAGGGCTCCATGATGTGGGCGGATTGACTCCAGAGGATCCAACATAGTCTAGTGGGACACAGCTGACTTCTGTCCAGATCTTCTGCGAGGAAATGCATGAACCGCCTCGGCATGCCGGCACCGCATCCTCCCGACCGGAGACAAAAAACTAATCAGGCTTTGCCTAGATATTGCAGTAGTTTGTATTATTGCAAGTTTGGGGCCAAACAAGTTGTTGGGGGATTCAAAGGGCTCATCTTCTGATGTCCAGGGGCCTGTCCCTGGTTCATTAAAGGGTCTGAGGGTGGCGGGTCAGACTGAAACCCCGCCCATGACATCCCCCGGGTGACATGGGAATGTTTGCATCATCCAGTTACCCAGTAAAAAAAAAGAGTTGAAAAACTGTATTATTTGAATATTCCAATTGCATTGGAGTTAAACTGCATTATTTGAATATTCCAACAGCATTGGTTGAATATTAAGAATAACAATCATACAATAAGAGTAAGTTATATTAGTTAGTTATTATAATGAATGTACCGATGTGTTATGATATTTGTAACTTTATCTCTGTGACTGGAGAATGGCGTGGCATGCTGCCAGTTTTTGGAGATGAGTGCTCTGGGAGAGAAGGATGACTCAAGTCCGAGCCGAGGGTCCACATGAACACACAGATTCATCTAGGACGCCTTCCAGCAGGTAGACTCATTGACCACATTGCTGTCAACTTGTGTGTGTGTGTGTGTGTGTGTGTGGGCTTCATTAATCAATTTAAAGGGCATGCTGCCTTTCTGCGTGGGTTCTGGATGGTTTTAGGCGGTCAGAGCTTGTGACGCACACTTGAGTTTACCACCTGAGTAGGCGGCGAGACCACCGACCGACTCAGGTGGAAGGTTAGTGTTGGATTAACTCACGCTACTGATGAGCTGTTTATGAGTGTGTGTATGTGCAATGCAAACCCTTAGCAAATTGCTTGTATGCTACTGGATAGCGCCTCGACACTGACTCTGAGCTCACTCTGTTGGTACTTGGCTTGGGAACCGGAAGGTCGCCAGGGTTGAAGTCCCCGAAACACCTGGGCACTGCCGAGGTGCCCATGAGCGAGACTTCAGACCCCTACACTGCTCCCCGGGCGCTGTATATAAAATATCTGCCCACTGCTCCTAATACTAGGGGGGGTGTGTGTGTGTGTGTGTGTGTGTGTGTGTGTGTGTGTGTGTGTGTGTGTGTGTGTGTGTGTGTGTGTGTGTGTGTGTGTGTGTGTGTGTGTGTGTGTGTGTGTGTGTGTGTGTGTGTGTGTGTGTGTGTGTGTGTGTGTGTGTGTGTGTGTGTGTGTGTGCTGTGCTTGTGCTTGTGCTGGTGGGGGTTTAAAGTCCAGTGTTGTACATACACCTTATGCAGAGAAACAAATGTCACTGTCTGTGTGTACTGTACATGTATGTGACCCATGAAGAGGATTCAATCCTCCAGATTTAGATTTAGATGAGACAATCACTTTGTCCCCTGGAAACCTGTAACGGGGGCCTATGTGATGTTGTCGACTAAACGATGAATCATGTCATCGGGTGAAAGACAATATTGAATAAGTTTGCACAACTATGAAGTGAATTGCTTGTTGCAGCCGGAGTGTGTGTGTGGGTTAGCCCAGGCTAACCTGCTTAGCCGCCGCACCCTCCCCCCAAGCTGGGCCAGATCCGTATAGGTCACTAGGGGTCGCATGCGGGGATCACGCCATAAACGCCACCCCTCGTCTTGGGCCGGGCCGTAACTCTTCTTTAAGCAGACCCCCCCCCCCCCCCCCAGCGCAGGTCGTCCCTTCCCGCTAACCTTCTAGGTGCCGGCCGACGGCTCTGGTGCAACGTCAGTTGCAGATATATATTTTTTTGAGCCTTTTGGGCCTTTTTGTTGTGTAGTGAGTGTTTTCACGTCGGGCGTGGGGATATATATCTGCAGCCCCCCTGACTGACCTTATACTTAATGAACATCGTTGTCAGACATTGTGCATCGCCGCATGACAACACAATGGGGGACATTGTACTCGGTGAAGAGTTGCGACATTGAACCAGAGGGACGGCGCTGGAGCACTAGTGCTCTCTTGTGTGCCGTGAACACGACGCGGTGAAAAATGTTGTCGGTGAAACACAGACATACACAAAAGCCATGTCATGTTTTCCAGAAATGTTTTATTACATTTTGTTGAATACTTTTTAAACTCTTGAGTGTGCTAAATGTGTAATCGTGGGGTCGCTTTTATTAAGCGGTTGTAGAGAGTGATATTGTAATGGAAATTTATGAATATTGAATAATTAAACTCGGAAGACACTGAAGAAGAGTTATTTTTACCAAGCACATCAAATAAATGCACCATTGTTCTATACAATGAAACATGCAACAGTATTCAAATAAGGTGAATGGGAATACACTCCAATACTTTCACAGTGGCTGTGGCTGAACTATTCCGGATACGTATTCCTCAACACCTGTTCAATATGATCACATTCAATCATGCACACACACCATCTGAGCCGTTCAGTGTTGGTCGAACACCACTGTGTCTAGTACATCTGCTGGCCGGTCAAGGCAATATTTACTCAATGATAACAGCTAATCTAATACTAATCCTGTACAAGCAAATAGAGTGTGTGTGTGAGCGGGCGTGGATGCTGGCTGAACTCTAGTGTTGCTTCACACTGGTCTGCGAAACATGGTTTATTGCCTCTTGTTACCAACGGCTAAAAAAAATGACCACATTCTCTGCTGTGACCGCACACACACTCACACACTCTTGACACACTCCCTGGTAACTTGTACAATGTTATCGCGATGGAGTTTGCTGCTGGTGATAGTCATCCCTGTAGGCCACTGCAGAGCGAGGTGTGCCCGGGGTAAACACCCATGTGTTCCTGCGTGGTCTTGTTGTCTTGTCTGTTGACTAGGCCAACATGCATATTTTAGTCGGAAGAACCCTTTGCTTTATTCCAGATGTCATGTGTTGGAGGATGCTTCAGCTGGCAGTGTGGTTATGTTAGTAATGTTAGTAATTATTACTGTGTTGTGTGTCGGTGGTCGCATTTAGTTTAAAAATAGTTTCAGACATGTCGCTGCAATAGGCTTTCTTGTATGTCTGTTGTTTTTGCTGTGTTGACACATGTTGCCGTGGCGACTGGGGCCGATGATGGGTATAGCTGAAGGGTGATTGATTATATCATGATTTGCATCGCATAATGGAAGCATGAGGGTTATGTTTGTTAAGGAGGACTGGTGTTGGCCTGGCGCAAATCCATGCGGTAATATTAAAGGTTAATAGGAGTGAAACGTGACTAGTGCAGTGTCTAGTGACTAGTGACTAGGGCACCTAAAAGTCATTCTAGCGAGAAGCTAGAGGCCATGGGTTTTACCTTTTATGCCGGGGGGTCGTGAGTTAGAACCCAGTGGGGGACACTCACTGTTACACCAATTCAACACCTGCCTATTAGGAAGGGGACTGATCGTGTGACCTCCAGTATTGTTGCCTGTAGCTTTTCTTCGCTCATCTAAACAACGTCACGCTACACACTGCACTTCCTCGGGCCTCACTCCATTATAGTTAGATGAGATGTTGTTTGGTTGTCTTGTGATATTGAGGTGGAGCAGCCTTATCAATGCAGGTGCAGGTCTCATGTTTACCCAGTGTGGGTTGGCATGGCCTTGGTGGTCCTGTCATGGTCTTGGTCATCCTCAAGCGACTCTATGGTCAACAGGTGCATGACTTGTTGGCTTATTAGAGTGTATGTGTGTGTGTGTGTGTGGGGGGGGGGGGGGGTGTGGGTGTGGGTGTGTGTGTTTTTAAATTAGCCAATAGTTTGCAAAAAGTGTCTTTCATTTGAATTGACTTCCTTTTATGAAAGATAAAGAGTTTTGCCCCATTCTGGTCCAAGCTCTCTTTTGCCATGGAGTTGGCCACAAACAAGAAGAGGAAAAAAAAGAGGGCCGATCTGTGACCTCCGGTATTGTTGCCTGCAGCTTTTCTACGCTCATCTAAACCAGGGGTTCCCAACCTTTTTTGTGCCACGGACCGGCAGATACATGAAAACAATCTCGGGGACCGGTTGTCAATTTTCCCGGACCAGTTGTCAAAGTGTGTTGTCAACACACACCCCTAACAAAACGGCAGGGCTCTATTTCAATATAAACGCGCATGTACGCGGAGCACCCGTAAAAAAAACCCGTCGTTCACTTAAAAGAGCCGACTCTTTGAGCCGGCTCTTTCGTGACCGACACATCACTAGCGCGTATCTTTAGTAGCGAGTGCAACTGAAAGTCTCTCGTTATGCCGCCGATATATATTTAATCTATATATATAGATTATACCGCCCATATATACCGCTATATAATCTATATATATATAGATTATACTATATATATAATCTCTATATATAGATTATACCGCCCGCCGTTCACCTATACTCAAATATGATGATAAACACACAGCTGTTTCGCGGCCCGGCAGTAACACCTCCACGGCCCGGTACCGGTCCGCGGCCCGGCGGTTGAGAACCCCTGATCTAAACAACGTCACACTACACACTGCACTTCCTTGGGTCCTCATTCCATTATAATAAGATGAGATGTTGTTTGGTTATCTCTCTCTCTCTCGAACATCAGAGTACCCAAACAAACTGATAACGAGTGAAGCTAAACTTTAACAAGGTCTTAAGTAGAAATGCAGAAAAACTGACTTCTACCGTTTTACTCTTCTAGGAAAAGTACACAATGCATAGAAAATATTGCATTTCCAGTTCACATTCAATAGTTGTTGAGGATTTTCGCCTTTTGTCTTTTCCAGAGCGTTATGATTACCGGTATGTTGTAAAATCAAACCCATAAACATAAAACATTTGCAGATCTTTTTGCCTGTACTTTACGGCCTTCTTTTTTGTTTTTTTTGCAGTCCCCTCCACTATAATAATATAATAATATAACAATATTACTATAATAATATAATAACCCACTGGTGACGACGTAAAGCACAATGTGTTGTTGTCCGTGTGTTCAGAGACTATGGGGCAGGGAATTGTGAGTGAGTCCTTGACAGGTGTGAAACAGACATAAAACCCCTTAGGAAGTTGTTAATCCAAGACGTTTTGTAGCTCCCTTGGACCGCCATGAATCATTAACACCTTCATGCCCACTTGCTGAGCAGTGAGCCTATAACAGTTAACCAGCAGTACTATACTAATTGCCACATAAAGTAAGTATAATGTTAACTGTTTCTGTGTGACAACCTCGTGTGTGCTGTTCTAACGCCTATGTCTTTGTTGTTTGCATAACAATATGCCATAGTGCTTTATGTCTCCCTCCAGCCAATTCTACCAATGTCCTGTTCCTGGAAAAATGCAATTCAGTATTTTTGATAATTGAACATCATGCGTTACCATGACGTTGTGTATTTAACCATGATGCCGGTTGGCCACCAGTTTTCCTAACAGGGTATTGGAAGACAGTCAGGTCCAAATGAAGTCACCAGAGGCTGTCCTAGATGAAAGTCTTCATAGTCGGCCACCCAAGCTGCATTTATTCAGCCGGTTTCAACTGTGCCAGTGGTAATGATATACCTTGTCAGGTGGGATACCACAGGGGGACTCTGTGATGGCTTTGAAGTGTACTTTCGTCCTATTTATTTTGTAATGACTGAAATGGAGGACCAGTGGACACACTGCTCCAATGAAGCGTGTGTGTTGAACCAGTAAGCGATATTGAAACCGCTGTTGGTTGAGTTAGTGCAAAGCTGGCAGATGGTAATGTGTTGCACATGTAAAGATGAAGGGTTTGGCTCACGTTCAAGGCAAGGATAGGTATGCTGCGTTCGGAGGCCCAGCCTCAAATCAGATTCCTCCACCGTTTCTCCACCGGGTCACAAACTCAGCCCTGATGGATATCCACTGCACAAATGGAAGTAGTATGTATATATATATATATATATATATATATATATATATATATATATACTCACAGCCTCCTAACTGCAGCAGCCAACAAGAACTTTGACTTTTTAGGTAGTTTGGGGTGGGGGGTCGGCTGTAAAAGTTGCCCTGTTGACATCTAAAGACGACATGAAACCTGTTTGGAATTATTGTTTTATCCATAGAGAGGCGTCCTGGCAATTTAACAAAAAAATCAGGATTTGACCAACCATAGGTCAAGGATGTGGTTTGATCATTTAGTAATCATTTAGCGATGGAACATGCAACCAACGCCATTTAGTAATCATTTAGAGATTGAACACCCTACCTACGACATTTAGTAATCATTTAGAGATGGAACACGCTACCTACGCCATTTAGTAATCATTTAGAGATGGAACACGCTACCTACGCCATTTAGTAATCATTTAGAGATGGAACACGCTACCTACACCATTTAGTAATCATTTAGCGATGGAACACGCCACCTACGCCATTTAGTAATCATTTAGAGATGGAACACGCTACCTACGCCATTTAGTAATCATTTAGAGATGGAACACGCTACCTACGCCATTTAGTAATCATTTAGAGATGGAACACGCTACCTACGCCATTTAGTAATCATTTAGCGATGGAACACGCTACTTATGCCATTTAGTAATCATTTAGAGATGGAACACGCTACCTACGCCATGTAGTAATCATTTAGAGATGGAACACGCTACCAACACCATTTAGTAATCATTTAGAGATGGAACACGCCACCTACACCATTTAGTAATCATTTAGAGATGGAACACGCTACCTACGCCATTTAGTAATCATTTAGAGATGGACCACGCTGCCTACGCCATTTAGTAATCATTTAGAGCTGGAACATGCTACCTACGCCATTTAGCGATGGAACACGCCACCTACGCCATTTAGTAATCATTTAGAGATGGAACACGCCACCTACACCATTTAGTAATCATTTAGAGATGGAACACGCTACCTACGCCATTTAGTAATCATTTAGAGATGGAACACGCTACCTACACCATTTAGTAATCATTTAGCGATGGAACACGCCACCTACGCCATTTAGTAATCATTTAGAGATGGAACACGCTACCTACGCCATTTAGTAATCATTTAGAGATGGAACACGCTACCTACGCCATTTAGTAATCATTTAGAGATGGAACACGCTACCTACGCCATTTAGTAATCATTTAGCGATGGAACACGCTACTTATGCCATTTAGTAATCATTTAGAGATGGAACACGCTACCTACGCCATTTAGTAATCATTTAGAGATGGAACACGCTACCTACACCATTTAGTAATCATTTAGCGATGGAACACGCCACCTACGCCATTTAGTAATCATTTAGAGATGGAACACGCTACCTACGCCATTTAGTAATCATTTAGAGATGGAACACGCTACCTACGCCATTTAGTAATCATTTAGAGATGGAACACGCTACCTACGCCATTTAGTAATCATTTAGCGATGGAACACGCTACTTATGCCATTTAGTAATCATTTAGAGATGGAACACGCTACCTACGCCATGTAGTAATCATTTAGAGATGGAACACGCTACCAACACCATTTAGTAATCATTTAGAGATGGAACACGCCACCTACACCATTTAGTAATCATTTAGAGATGGAACACGCTACCTACGCCATTTAGTAATCATTTAGAGATGGACCACGCTGCCTACGCCATTTAGTAATCATTTAGAGCTGGAACATGCTACCTACGCCATTTAGCGATGGAACACGCCACCTACACCATTTAGTAATCATTTAGCGATGGAACACGCTACCCTAAACCTGTCTTATGATTGGTTGTGGTGTTTTTCACCTGTTTTTGATAGGGAAAAAAATGGGTAAAAACAACAGATTATGTTCTGCGGTTTCTTTTACTTTCCATGTGTGTGATGGTAAGGGCAGTGAGTGTGGCTCTACGTAGCTCGGCTCCGCCAGATGAGTCAACCTTTGTGCTCAGCTTATCTTTATCCGAGGGGATAAACGACTGTGTCTCCTGTATTCAGATAAGGGCGACTGCGCGCGTAATGGAGCAGTGTTGTCTTGTGATGTGAATCTTCCCTGGAGGTGGAGCAGCCTTATCAATGCAGGTGCAGGTCTCATGTTTACCCAGTGTGGGTTGGCATGGCCTTAGGGATCCTGGCATGGCTTTGGTGATCCTCAAGCGTTTCTATGGTCAACAGGTGCATGACTTGTTGGCTTATTAGAGTAAGTGTGTGTGTGTGTGTGTGTGTGTGTGTGTGTGTGTGTGTGTGTGTGTGTGTGTGTGTGTGTGTGTGTGTGTGTGTGTGTGTGTGTGTGTGTGTGTGTGTGTGTGTGTGTTTTAATAAGCCAACCGTTTCAGAAAAGTGTGTCTTTCTTTATGTGCAAATGTACTTCCTTTAATGAAAGATAAAGAGTTTTGCCCGATTCTGGTCCAAGTTATCTATTGTTGCCATGGACTTTTTAATGTCACAAACAAAAAGAGGAATTTTGGTCAAACTTAAATCAATTGGAGGAATTGATGTTGACTTCTGCTTCAGTATTAACCACAGGTTGCCAAAGTAGGTCCTGCAATATTGTGTGTGTGTGTGTGTGTTAAGAAAGAGTACTTTGTTCTGCTTTTAAGGCAAATATTCTTGAGGACGAAAATGTATGTGTATAAAACAAGACGTATTTAGGAACCTATGGTGTAGAACGTCATCCTGCCTTAAATCAGTCACCTCTGGCAAGGTTGTGTTTAACTGTATTTATGTTATTGAAAGCTTTTAGGGGTGAGAAGGTTGCACAAGACACAAGGTGATTACAAAGCAGCAGAGCTGCTTTGTAATTACTAAGTGCATGCTGACGCATGTCTTCTGAGTTCCATGTCTCAAGAAGAACCGAGAGACACTCTTCAGTCAAGTTCCCTCCACCTCCTCACCCCCTCACCTCCTCATGCACACACACACACACACACACACACACACACACACACACACACACACACACACACACACACACACACACACACACACACACACCACACACACACACACACACACACACACACACACACACACACATAATGTGAAACTAGTTTCTGGGTGGAAAAATGTCCTTCCCCTTAAAATCCTACTTCTGGTGTTGTGTCACATGTCACAGACCTCTGTCGCTTGCCAGGAAGGGTAAAGAGAGAGGCTGCATTTCCTTTTCCTCCGCGAAGGAAACGACAAGCGAGGACATCATTTGTTATGGTCTTACAGGATGCACACTGTTGTTTTTCCAAGATGTAGATGTGCAATGGTCGGCTTTCAAATGTATGACTCTTCACCTCCTAATGGGCCATTGATCTATATTACTATTTAATATGTCATCTAGTAGATATCTATATCAAGCTGAATGAGTTTCGTTTTAGATTCTTCAGCTGGTAGGGGTTGGGGTGTCTTGCTAAAGGAGGCCTGGAGGCAGACGTGGGTACAGTATAGACGTTGTATAGGTACAAACGTTGTGGGTTCGAATCCCACCAACTTTCAGCTCCTGGGGATTTGGTCTAACGTCATTATCGCCGCTAGACTATCCTTGCTCCTATACAGGGACCGCATCTGTGTCCGTAGGGGTGATGTCATCCACTTGCAGCGCCAGTGCAGTTTCTGTTATTGTGGATGTGGAACGATTGTGTCATTTCTCCGCCGGCTCCAGGAGGTCCCCTCAAGGATGAGGCCCTCTGAGGTCGCTCCGGCCCGGAAAAGTCTGCGGCCTGGCCTCTGGGAAGTGACAATAGGACTGAAAGAATGACTTGTAGGCCATCGCGATTACAGCGGAAGTATTGGCACGGTTTAACGCTCACATGTGCAGAAACAAGAGAGACTTTTCCACTAACAATGCACTATTCTCGGTTTTTACCGATACGGCTCTTATATATAATGTGGGATCCAGCCGTTCTGCTATGTTATAGCGGAACTTCTGGAAGGGATAAGGCAGAGGGCCTGGGCCGGAAACCAGTAACTGCGAAGGGGCGGAGTTACACATTGTTTCCTGTTTCGTTATGAGAATATTTTGACCCTTTCAGAAGGGGATTTTAATATTGACCCCAGTGGTCAGTCTTAACGGTGTTTTTTACCCACTTATTTACAGTTGACAACAGCTGGCAGAGTATGTGTTTGTCCAGAGGGAATACGCACTTACAGATGCCACAACATGATTGGTCAAAACTAATACCAAGCGAAAGAAAGTGAAATGCCCCATTCACCCCCACAGCTTTTCTGTCATGAGACTACTTTATAACTGTTACATTTGAAAAAATATATATAATAAATGTCCATAAAGATTGGGGATGATGATGATGAGTCTGTCTGACACAACATGACTTCTCAAACCAAACCAAATTTGTTCTTATTTCATATTTTAAAGTAGATCCCCTTCAGCGTGTAAGGTTCAGTACTCTCTGTCAATGTCACTGGCGTCTTGCTTACATCCATGTTAAGAATTGTTGTATGTATGACTGACAGAAACTCGTGCGGGGGGCGGGGGGGGGGGGGGGAATAATGGAAGAGATTTCACAATCAACTGCCGAGGGAAATAACAGCTATGTGCTAAGTTAACATGGGGGAAAATAAATTATAATTTACTATACAAGTCGTATTATTCCTTATTACTTCTTTGTATTATTATTTGATTTTATTATTTATTCAGCGGTGTCTCGCTGAAATCAGAATTAATTAATTTTTGATTTGCTGTATTGTAAACCCACCCAACCCAAATTAAGTATATTCTACTCTTGTAAATGTACAGCCTTGTTTTGGACTTTTTGAGTGTGTTCACACAATCTCTAAGACACCTTATCTCTCCATTGCCCAGCTGTGACCTTCGCTGGTACAACAGTCCCAGCGCTACAGTTTGCTTGGAGTGTACTCCCACCCTTTATATTGATATGACTGTAGAAGGGAGGTAAGGAGATGTTGTCTCCCAGGGATCCATGCAAGACAGTATAACAACAACAAAAAAAAGAAAAGAATAGTAAAACATTAGTGTGTGGAGTGAAAGGGATACATTGATGTGAACTGAATCACGGGACATGCTTGTCATGTGCTCCGGACCACTTTCCATTCCCCACATCGGCATCTGATCGATGGGAGGAAACACCAGTCATCCTCTACTGAAGGAGAGCAAAGCAGGATCCTTACATATTTACAGATAGCTAGTGATACCGTCTATTCAAACGAGTTCCCTGTGAGACCTCTCAACTCGATTAGAAGTCTGCATAACATATGTAATTATATAATTATTTAATTATAATAATATAATAACACACACACACGCACACACATGCACGCGCGCACACACACACACACACACACACACACACACACTCAATCCTTTAATATTAAAACAAGTCAAGCGGGTCAAGTTAACACACCGCGGACCAAACAAACACACTGTCCCGAACACACAGTAACCAGGACAACGGTGCCTTTCCATTAGCCGTACGTGTCCCGCAACAACACTGGTTCTGGTGAGATGAAAAAGGGATGGAAAAAAAGTTGTGTGTTTTTCATTTTCAACCAGTGATGACCTAACCGTCTCACTGTTTGCTGTTGATTCCCCACGTCGTGACAGATTTACCAGCCGTCTGTGCGGGGATGGATTGTTGCTGTATCTTTTCTTTAATACATCTTTCTTTGATACATTATGTCTTGGCATAGGTTTCCAACACAAACACAGCTGGCGTGACTTTGGAAATTGTACTCGAAGCCATGGGTTTGCGTTTTTAGATTCTGCTCTGTGACAGTTTTTGTATCAAAATCCCCGTCAAATGCACACATACATTCCCTTACATCTTTTAACCGGCTCCACAAAACCAATTGTGCTCTAGAAATCAGCTATTTTTTTTTACTCACCGCTGTATTACGTTACGAATCAACGGGTCCCTGACTGGTGATGTATACTTCCGCGTTTCCCCAGCTGCTCAGACCAGCTGTAGGCTTGAAGAACGGCAACTCAATAGTGTCTCAACTTCCTAAGTCCAGAGACACAAGAGCTCATCACCACTGGACATGAACAGGGTCAAGGAAATGTTCACTACATTCGTTGCACCCTAGGGAAAAAACTCGGGTGGTCTCCTAGTGCATCTCAACCGGTGACCCCTTTCTTGGCCTCTGTGGCGTTGGCGTTGATGTCCGGAAGTTATGTAATCCAGCATAAGATGTTGCACGTGCATGTTGTGTCACCGTGGCGATCAATCTGCCTGGTTCCGAGAGCAGCAGCGGTTACCAGAGCACTGTTGGGTGTCTCTCATCGTCCTGTCGGGAGGCCGATGGGGCATAGAGAGATCGGCAGCGCATTGTCTATCTAGCATGCTGTGAACCGTCGTTGAACCCCCGGTTTCTCTCGCTCTGTCTTGGGCAGTGCCGTGCCATTTGTCGAGAACGATTTGTTGTTGCCTAAGTTGTTGCCGCTGCTGGTTTGGTTTTTGGAGATAAAGGCCACACCACTGTGTGTGTGTGTGTGTGTTGTAGATACTTTAGCCCTTGGATGCACTGCAAATGTGATCCTTTTGAACGCAACACACATTTTTGCACAATTCAACACATATATTTTTGTTATTTTTATTGTGTACATTATTTTAATAGCATAGTGTTTTAGAAATCCACGCTGCGGGAGGGAATGGGGAGTAAGCATTCCGTTGTACTTGTTGCAAATGAAAAAAAAAAAAAAACTTAATCTTGATTCTTAATGGTGACACATTCACTTCTTGAATTTGACCACTTCTAGGAAAATAGTGTTGTTGTTGTTGTTGTTTAATTCGTTTTGAAACTGTCCCCAGACACACATTTGAGACAAACTCTCCCTGCGGTACTTGCATGCTATTTTACTTATGCATTCTTTGTTATTTAATGTCTCTTAATGTCTGAATGTGTGACCGGTAACTTTTACAAATGACTCAGACCTCTGGGGCGGGTTGAGGTCGTCTAACAGGACCGCACCGGCTAGACAGTTTACAGGCCTGGAAGATATTCTGGAAGGGAAACGGGACTATAAATGTGGTCTGTACACAGATTTCTCCATATTTCCCACTCTGTTTCTATATATTCCGGTTCTTCCTTTATTTTTTTGATATCTCGATAGAGGTCGCATGATGCAGATGTTGGCGTCTTAACTTAATCTTGATTCTTAATGGTGTCACTTGCTTCTTGAATTTGACCACTTCTAGGAAAATAGTGTTGTTGTTGTTGTTTAATTCGTTTTGAAACTGTCCCCAGACACACATTTGAGACAAACTCTCCCTGCGGTACTTTACTTATGCATTCTTTGTTATTTAATGTCTCTTAATGTCTGAATGTGTCTACCTGTCTTAACCTCTATGTTCTTTGTGTGTGATAAGGTCCAACAAAATGTTATGTTGCGTGACATTAAAACATTCATCACAATCCACATCAATGGTTGTAGGAACTGCATGACACAAAGTTCTTCGAGTAGGGGGAAATTACATTCTCTTTGGCTCCATTGAAACACGTGGTTTCATGTGTTTCAATGGTGTCTCGCTGATACCAACTCTTCCATATGCTGGCCATGTGAACACCATGTGAACAACATTCTTATGCAGCTACATTCAAAACATGCATGAACCAGACAGACAAAACATGAACCTTGAAGGGCAAGACAAGGTTAATCGCTGCTATTATATGTCTCCACATATTATTGCACAATTAATGGAAACAAATTGGAATGTTCTATGAACCAGGCTTGAGTGCCCAAAAATAGCCAATTATCGTCCTTGTGGAATGTCGAAATGGCGCCCTTTGCAATAACAGATGCGACGATATTAATAAAGATGATCATGTTTTTTCTCTTCCCGCCTTTTCACTGCCTGTTGTTGATACAGTTGGTGTTTGTGCAGGTGATTAGTGGCTCGGGTTCCTGAGTCTCTGACCGTTCAACCCTACACAGGCCACACCCCTCTTTCCAGTACGGGCCACACCCACACACACCCCACCGCCCAGTACAGCCTCCCAACACCCCCACTCCCCATATAGTGGAAACTGTGGCTCGGGGGTTGAACTTGCACATCGAGGGGCCATATATGCAAGACTTCACCCCAGGGATAACAAAATAGACGGGCATATGTGCATGTGTGCATTCACACACACACACACACACACACACACACACACACACACACACACACACACACACACACACACACACACACACACACACACACACACACACACACACACACACACACACACACACACACACACACACAAGTGTGTACACCCACTCACGGCCACAGATGATATACGTTCCCATACGGCCCAGGACCCTGGGTGTAATGGGATACGCTTGACGAAAGAATATGAAAACAAACACTACATTTCCTGTGGTCCCCGTAGAGTCTCCAATCCTGGAAATGAGGGGTGTAATGAGAAAGGGAAGAGCTTCGTTTGCAATGTCCTCTGTGAGGAAACTATCATCAGTAGTTTTGCTTTGGCACACATCGTAAAGAGCCTGAAGCCGTCGGCGTGAGGACGGCACATCACACACACACACACACACACACACACACACACACACACACACACACACACACACACACACACACACACACACACACACACACACACACACACACACACACACACACACACACACACACACACACACACACACACACAATGGATTCCACTCTCCCTGTCCCTCCTAGCTATATGCGGGAGCACATCAAAAAACTGCGTCTGTTTACCTTTATTCTGATTTGTGTCTGGATTATTAAATTCAATCTCAATTTTTCTCGAAGGGTTAATGAAAAGGATTTCCTTCTGTGTTTGGAACTATGTGTGTTTGGAACTATCGTGGATTTCCATGGCCTGTTTGAGACGTGTTCAAAGGACTCTGCAGAAACTGCAGAAATAATTTGCAATGTTGGTCTCAGTGTATTTAGTGTGTCCATGTCTCCTTTCTTGTTTTCCAGACGTTGCCAGCTGCCCACCAGGAACTGGCTTCAGTCCCTGAGGTAAGAATATCTGTAGGGCCCCCTTTTTGACGAGTCCCATGAAGTCTTAAACCAAAGTGTCACCGGGCTAGTTGTTCCTTTTCAATGACAACAGCACCGGGCCTGTCTCGTTTTGGGAGCTCAGCTTTGAATTCAGAGTAAATGGAAAGTTTTAGCTGCGTCTCTCTTCGCGACCCACCTTACCCCTCTTAGGGACATTAAAATAAATTGAGAGAATTGGGGACCGGTAACTTTTACAAATGACTCAGACCTCTGGGGCGGGTTGAGGTGGTCTAACAGGACCGCACCGGCTAGACAGTTTACAGGGCTGGAAGATATTCTGGAAGGGAAACGGGAATATAAATGTGGTCTGTACACAGATTTCTCCATATTTCCCACTCTGTTTCTATATATTCCGGTTCTTCCTTTTTTTTTGATATCTCGATAGAGGTCGCATGATGCAGATGTTGGCGTCATGTGACGCAGATGTTGGCGTCATGACTTCAACATCTGCGTCCCTCAGGTCAGCCACACTCCTGACTGTGAGGGGAAAAAAGACCGGAGCAGTCCAGCAGTTTACTGCATTGTAAAATGATCCTCCGTAAGACTTTATTTGCTATGATCGGATGAACTGCCTGGCATTGTGCTGTATTGCGCTTGTTATTATATTATACACTACATTTTATACCATTTTTGGTAGACCAGACTAGCCACTTTTGTTCTGCAGAGTCCACCCCTACATTTAACCAGACATCCAGTAAGTCAATTCTCTCTGCTTTTCCTAAAACATGTTCCTAAAACATTGCAGTGGGAGAAAAAACAAAACACAAAACTAATTTCATTGGTGTTAAGCATTATCAAAAGCATAGCATTGTACCTGCCTTGTCCTTTTGAGTAAATATTGTAAATATTCTTCCTACCCTATGGGCACATCCTAGTGTATTCATTACCTCATTCATAACTGGGGTTATGTTTTCACCCCTGTTTGTTTGTTTGTCTGTTAGTTTGTTAGCAAGATAACTAAAAAGATTATATACGGAATTGGACACAACTTGGTGGCTAGATTACTTATGGGCCAAGGAACCGTTGATTCCATGTTGGTACAAATCCGGATCCAGGGGACTTTTTGGTGTTGCGGAAGGTATGCACTCTACTGAGTGCCCTCTAGTTATTTTTTGTTCATCCTGAGTCCTCTAACCACTTGCTTATGGTCTCATTAATATATCCATGTAGAGACTTAGCAGGCAAGTTACCCCAGGGGACATTGTGTCACACATGCTATATACTGCTGTGAGAAAACACCTGCTTCCCCCACCCCACACATGGGGGATTTAATGGCTCTCACACAGCAGGGTGTCCCAGAACCTTGGCCGCCATGCCACATCCACTCTGCTGTACAACTTTATTCAAGGCCCCAGCCTGCGGGTTTGTGTGGAGGATAACAATATGTTTTCTCATGAGGTTAATCTCTCGCGTGTCCTTCAGTGGTACCCAGTGGTCTTGTTCTCTGATGCTTTTTCACTATCATTCTGTGTCTCCATATCTCTTCTTTATTTGGTCTTTCCACTCTCTCTCTCCTTGCTGGCTGTGTGACCCCTCAATACTCAACAACTCTCTCTCTCTCACGCTCTCTCACTCTCTCTCTTGCTATCTCTATCGCTATTTCTCACTGCTACTTCTAGTCTCTCTCTCTCTCTCGCTCCCTCTCTCGTTTTCTCAGACCTTGCTTGGCCGCCTGCCCGGGGTCTGGGGATAGGTGTGCATGTGTGTGTGTGTGTGTGTGTGGTAGGGGTGTAGAGAACTGAAACCACCATGCGGTCCTGCATGCTGACGTGTCTGATTTGCGGTGGCTATGTGTTCCCGCTGCACTGTGGCAAACCGCTCGCGACTTTCAGGTCCAGCATGTCATGGTGGTGTACTGTGTTCCCACCGAGGTTAAGCATTTGGTATTGTGTCTGAGAGACGGAAAGACAAACTCGAATTTGTGTCTGTGACTCTGGGCTGTGGGATTAAAGTCGACTGTGGTACGGTGGGGGTGTGTAGCCTGAATGTTTAGAGGTTTTTAATGTGTTGTAGTCAGGGTTTATGGTGTGGCCCTTCGATGCCACCCTGGGTTTGTGGTCCCACAGCTTTTTCATCTCAATCAGTCATTGAGATCTTAAACATGAGCATAAGCCCACATTGCACCATATAGACATAGCACTACATAAATACGTTACCTCTAAGGGTGGAGGGCATTTTTTGAGCATTTTTTTTTCACATTTACCCATTCTTTTACCCATTCATTTGTGTTTTTGTTTTGTTGGTATGTCTTTTATGATCTTAAACATAGTAATCTATGCTATTGTGTCTAAAATAGAAGAACCCTGTCTCCAGTACAGCTTGGGAATTGATCGGAGCAAAACTGATTCTTACTTGGCTGAACTGTGTAACTAACAGTGGAACGCTGCCTCAATATTGAATAGAACAAAGCATTAAAAAACAAAACATATTAAACCCAAAGCACACTATGTTAGGAAAACGTTTTAGAATGACCTGTCAGAGGGGTAGTAGTTATTTAGTGATGACAACTACTAGGCTATAGTGTCATGGCTGTTATGTCATGACATTTTGCCCCCATCAGTTTCCTATAGGATTGAGACTTAATCGTGATTTGAGAATCAGGCTACTCCATTCATGAATTCCACATGAATTCCAACAATGGAAAGTGGATTAACAACTGCCTGTTATCCAGTTCATCATTTCCTTTCATGTCTTATACTGCAGTATTAAATATACACTGGCCTGACAGAATCTGTATTGGCAATCATCGTCAAAAGCACATAAAACCCATGAAGTGGCTTCCTTTGTTCTTCTTTTTCAATGAGTTTTCCAGAAACCGCGTTGGCCTGCGTTTTCATTGGACTGTTGAAATCCAATCATTCCTCTATTAGCCGGAGGGCCCTGTCATTAGCCCTGCTCTTTCCCTCCACCCTTTGGTGCAATTCATTCTGACGAGTAAGCCTGATGTAACTAATGTGTAAGTGGGGGGGGGGGGGGGGGGGGGTGAAAGTAGTGATGACGGAAGTAGAACTTAAACCTCAGTCTGGTGCCTTCACACCAGCCAATGCGCCACAGGTATTTCATTGAGCTGCATCGCATTAAGACATACATCCGAACCACACCAACCTATGCTGGGAGCATTCAGCTGTGGCAACACTTCATCATTGAATGTTTGGCCTAGTTTGTGGTTTTCAAACCGTTTAGCGGCTAACCCCATGTCTATCGACGGCTGGAAGCGACCGTTACACATACCGAGGTCGTGCCACTGCTAGCCGTTCCACTGTCCAGTGTCTAGTCATCTTGTCGAGTGCATGGCATCTCACCCAGCTGGTCTTGTCTCCATGGCGGCCCGCACTGGCCATGCTTGCCCGCTGCATGGCTCCCTCTGTCGTCACGTTAACAAGTACAAGCAGCGTATTGTGAGGAATTGACAAACTCGGACCAGAGATGCACCTGTCATGAGGATTTAGGTTACACACTGGAAAGGCTGATCTGAGTTTAGTCCTAGTTAGTGCTGAACAATATTGTAACAAAATCATGTTGCGATTATTCTGACAGATATTGCGATTGCGATATGATTCACAATTAGTGGCATTGATCCTTTTGTCATTCACTATTAACCAATAAAATCATGATGTGACATTTGTTGGTGTCTGTTCCAAACGAACTACAGGACTTACATTCATAATGGTGTTGATACATTTGCAACCTGCAAGTTGGCTGTTGTTTATCTCTAGTACATCACCCGGACCAAGGAGGTTTAGGCCATACAGAACGTCATGAGAACACGCTGCTATTGGCAGGCAAGGCAAGGACTTAAAAAAAACCCAGTATGGTTTTGATACATCAACGTGATGGACTGTGTGCAGTGCGAGAGATCATCAGTTGACATGATTCAGAAATATGGCCAGGGTGGTCCTGCATAAATGTAGTTAAAGATGGGAAGCAACAAATAATTTGTTCAATTCATGTGTGCTGTGTAACTCAAACATGTACCACAATCCAACAGACTGTAGATGCGGCATGTGAACACACATGCACGCGCGTTCACACACACCTGCACACGCACACACATGCGCATATGCACCTAGTGCTGAACAATATGATTGGTTGACAAATATATTGCGAATATTATAATATATAATATATATATATATATATATATATACATAATATAAATAATATAATATAATACAGATATTGCCATTTGCTTTTAGTTTTTTTCACTGAAATCACAACATGGTGTGACATGGGTTGGGGTCTGTAGCAAACAAACATGTTTTCTTACATCTGGAGAAAACAATGTGAAGGCCAGGGCATCTCCGCCCCAGTACAGGACTTCATTTATAACAGTGTTATTACATTTACATTTATACATTTTACTCGGAATTCGGCAATTATTGCACTTGGCCATATTGGGATTTCGATAATATTTATTGTAATATCTAATATAATTGTTTAGCCCTTAATGCACACACAGTCATCTTCAGTGTTGGTGGCTGCCTGTATGGAATGATCACAAATGACTGCTTTGTCTCCAGGGAGGCTGGAAAATTAGGGTTCACAAACACATGCACACGTACGCACACATGCACGTGCACATACACACACACACACACATGAACAGTGCCAGGCCTCGGTCCTGTTTAGCTCAATGGATTGATTCATCCGGGGCCTCCACATGACACCAGAGCAGAGAGTGGCCTAGATTAGAATGTAGCGATGGACATAAACTTCCCGTGCTGCAGAACGAGACGGCTAACATCATGCTAACACGTCACAGCGATCCGAGCTATAGGCTCATCATTTGTCCGGTTATTTACAACAACAACAACAACAACAACAAATGGTTGTGCATCTTCTGTTGCAGTTGTGACATTATTTCTTAGCATATGTATTAAAATGTTGCTGTCCGTGAAGCATTAAACTGATGTCAAGCCCACAGCTCATATGTGAACGTTTAGCTTGTTTGCAGTTGAGAGAGATTTGTGGCAGAGGTGAGTGATGGCAAACACACAAGCCGTGATTGTATAATGTTGACACCCTGACCCTGTTCTCTGTGCACAGGGCAATGGCTCACATTGTACACGCCATGCTAGATTTGATTTAGAATTGTGCTTGTGTGTCAATTCCTGGGGGGCTTGTTCCTAACATTTGTACAATTTGTGGTTAGACACAAGATGCTACTTCTCGGCCCTTCCTGCTATCGTCGAGAGGAAGAAGGGTAGTCCAGGCGTAATGCTCATGTGACATCCTTTTTGTATTTGGATGTACCTCGAAATGTGTGTTAACACAGCTGCAGCTTATATTCAGTGTAAGCCAAACATCTCCTTTATTACATTGCATTGCAGTACACTAGGCTCACTTTATTGGTTTCGATTTTAACATGTTGGATGTATTTTCTTCTATTGATGAATGGGGATCAAATATGCAGTTTCTTACTTGTATATATTATTTAGACAGGGATAGTCTGGAGTGAGTTTCCGGACTGATTTAGCCCTCTATGACATGGAACTTTTTTGAAGAGCTGAACACTGACGCCAGCTGAATCCTGTCCTCCCCGATACCTCGTTCAAAATCTTATTTACACTGCAGGGTGCGGTGCTGGTTTATGTTGTGATCTAATATTATGGTATCTGGCAGCCGGCAGTGGAATTGCGCTTCACTGTTTGGCTCAGTGGATACTGGGATGATGTGGAGGCAGACCCTCCAAACCCACTCCTTAAATTATGAGTGGAACGTCTTTAATGGCCTCTCTTGACCTTTGCTGTCTACAACATGAACCATTCCAGGCCTGCTGTAGGTGCAGAGAATGTCCTCTGACGATCCCTGTGTCGTAACTGCTCACCTCGCGGTTGATCAGTATAGCCAAGTGCATATCATTTTTGCCTAATCCAGATATCAGCTAATATTGGATATAGTTTACCTACATGCCACTGAAATGTAGCATCCAGCTAACCCAAAGTCTCTGCCCTATGGACCGTGTCGGTCATAATGAGCGCCTCTACGTCCTCTGTCCCAGACATGCTCTCATTAGCCGGAACGCAGTGTTTACCATCTTGTCACATGATGTAACAGTCAGAGAACCAAGATGCTTGGCCTCAAACAGCCAGCAGGCTGATCTCCCTCATCTGCACACACCCCTCCCATGACATCCCAAACTGGAGTGGGAGGTTACAGCCTCAGGTCACTGGTCAGCCCCCTTTGGGGGGGGGGGGGGATGGCAGACTGAGCACAGTGCCTAAGGGGCTGGTTTCTTGACTTTTAATTATTGCAAATGTTTATCTTCTGTGTCTACCAGAAAAAGACACAGAAGTTTTTCCAGTTTATGACACATGTTTGGGCAAAGATTCAAAGAAGGAATTTCCGCATTTGTCACAAACAAATAAACCCTTTCGGTTTTTCTTTCTACGTGACCGACGTCAGTGAAATGACGGTGGCTGGTGTGTTTAGACCAGCTGCTCTGTGATGCCATTACTCACTTAGACACTTGAACTTTCCTCTCTCTCTCTCTCTCTCTCTCTCTCTCTCTCTCTCTCTCTCTCTCTCTCTCTCTCTCTCTCTCTCTCTCTCTCTCTCTCTCTCTCTCTCTCTCTCTCTCTCTCTCTCTCTCTCTCTCCTCTCTCTCTCTCTCTCTCTCTCTCTCTCTCTCTCTCTCTCTCTCTCTCTCTCTCTCTCTCTCTCTCTCTCTCTCTCTCTCTCTCTCTCTCTCTCTCTCTCTCTCTCCCCAGTGGTGCTGGCACTCACACATTGTGCATTATTTATACCCTTTGACGTATTGGGATCCTACAGCGCGCATACACACACACACACACACACACACACAGGCTGGATGTTAGCCAACAGGATTGTGCACGCTACTGCAGGTGAAAACTAACACTTCTTCAAAGGGCTCCCCGGAGAACTCGAGTGTTAGTCAGCAAGTAAGTAGGTTTCGCTGGTTTGCTGAGTGTGGTATAGCAGTATAAATCCTGAGAAGTAGCAGCAAATGCACTGCAAAGTATAGAGTATGCTGAAGATTAAATATCTGGTCGGCGCAGTGAGTGAGTGGGCTTTCTGGGTAGGTGTAGCCATCACAGCATCCACCTCCAAATCCTTACACTGTGTGGTACCTCCCTGGATCCCTTGATGAAGCAACTGCTCTATCAAACAGTAATGTGTTAGGAAGGAACCTCGGAACTTGGCACCAGGAAACTCAGAATGCTCTAAGGGGTGACTTGCACAGTGGGATCACAAAGACCTGTTTTGGTTAAAATGATT
The DNA here is from genome assembly GCA_027704905.1 of Muraenolepis orangiensis. NCBI lineage: Eukaryota > Metazoa > Chordata > Actinopteri > Gadiformes > Muraenolepididae > Muraenolepis > Muraenolepis orangiensis. The sequence goes on along the minus strand of CM051003.1, from coordinate 2,474,948 downwards.
GTACAGAGCAGCCTTCTAAGCATCTGAGACACCTGAGCAGGCATTGGTGGATTAACCACAGGTCTGCACATTATCACAGGCTCGGGCATAACGCATTGAACACGTCATAACACATGCACATGAACATACAAACAGGCATACCTGTGCTACTTTTGAGAAATAAACTTAATATATTTTTCGAGCCTTTAGGGCCAAAGTGTATGTTTTACTGTGTGGTCACAGACTGTATTGACTGAATGATAAATGAGAGGCAGATTAACTTTGCTCAACGGAACCAGCATGTTTGAGCTGCAAACACGGTTAAAAAACACACAATTCTGTCTATTGAACTGCAGCAGCTTGACGGGATGGAAAAGAGAATTATTTGTGATTGTGTGTCGGTAAAAAGCATTTTATTAGCATGCAGTCAGTGTTCATTTACAGCACCCCATACAAATAAGAGATTACTAAAACTGCACTATAATTACCTTAAATAATTAGTCGCTTGTTTACATCTACACAGACAGACAGGAAACGGCACTTTCTATTCCCTTCCTCCCTCTGCTAGAAGGCACTCAAATGCACTGCAAATCCTCTACATGTGTGTCTGTTTTTAAGCTGGGGATGAATGCCAGGAGCCTGGCACATCTCCACTCAAATGTGTGCTAATGTTAACCAAGGCCTCCACAGGCCTGGGCCATGCAGCGGAGGGTCCACACAGTCCCAGCAGAAGTTTATTCTGGGGGCCCCGGTATGTGGGAATCCGCTCCGAGTGTGAGGGGCGGAGAGAGATGGTGTGCGTTTCCACTTCAGTAGTTTGCATTAGTCAGCACCATACATCAATGTCCATTTGTCAGAGGAAATGGGTTATTCTAGATACCCTGTTTTAGATTCCTGGAGAAGTAGTTTCATGGTAAAAGAAGACTGTGTTCAGATCTAAAGTGTGTTTTTGGAGGGAGAAGGAAAAGTGAAGCAGTGTCACAAATGGATTCTTCCAGGATTTCGGTGAACACGTGAAGAGATTATTGTCGCCTATCACTGCCAAGTTCCCCGACCAAAGGCCTCATTGTGAGGGACACGGCACATGATCTCTGAATCCCTCACTCTCTCTCTCTGGCTCTCTCCTTCGCTGCCAATGCAAGCCATTAGCCACCCGATGGAGAGAAGACCGTAATAAAGGTTCAACTTGAGGACACCGTAAGTAAATAGTTTCCAGCGGTGAGAGGGGAGATCGGCCCCAGCCTTGAAGAGGGATCCAGCCTCTCCTCCCAGACACTGCCTGAAAAAAAAAAACACAGTGAGCAGGGAATCCCTGCCACTCGGCCCGGCAGCAGGCCAGATCCGAAGGGTTCTGCGGCGCGTTAAGTACATATCTTGAATAATTTATTTTTGATTCGACCAAGGCTCATTTTTCCGCGTGCAGCTGCTGGCCCCGGGAGATTCCCCCCTCCCCTCAGCGACGGTTGATTTAAGACACATACAGAAGATGCTCTCTTTTGCTTCCTGTAATCATTGTCTGCCTTCCTTCTGTGCTGCAGCAGCAAAGCCAAGCTTTCACCTGCGATACAGATGTCTGACCAGGAGGACCTGGAACTACAGGCTGGAATGGTTGGATTAACTGATTAAGTTTGAGGGGGTGGGGAATGGTGGGGAATTACCCACACATTACTGTCTTTTTTATTTCAATTATTATTAATTGTATACACCTACAGTGCTGCCGAGCGATAGGGTTCTTAGGCCCTGAGGAAACCACAGGTTCAGTGAAATTCCGATTTTTTTTCTTTTTTTAATTAAATGACTAATTTCTAGTCAGAAACGTTCTCAACCCACAGTTCACGCCTCAATGTTATTCAACGTAATTTAAACACCCACGTTGTATACAGTGAGAAATAAAGAAAATGTTTGTATGAATTAAAACATTTGACACATTTTAGATTTTCACAGCGCAGTCTTGTCCAGGTTGAGCTTTAGGTGGTGCCTCGGCATCCACTCTGAGATGTCTATCAGGTCTGTAGTTCTTGGCCTCAGAGGGGTCAAGAGGCAGGAGAGGCAAGAAAAATGGGTTAGGGAGGAAGGTGGGGAGGGATGGAGTGGAGAGGGTGGTAGAGATGGAGGGGTGAGAGGAAGACAAATGTGGTTGGTGCGCAGAGCACCAACTGGGGGGTGAGGGAAGGAGGATCGGATATCGTTGACCTTCTTGTCAAAGAAGTGCGAAATCGTTAGGGAGGGGGTGGGTGGGTGGTGGATGGAGGAGGGAGGAAAAAGTTTCAAAGCGCTTTTTAGGGTTACTAAAACTTTAGTGCAGAAGATGGCAGCTTTAGCTGCTGAAAGAGTAGAGGAGAAAGTGGAAAGGAGAGATTGGAAGTGAAGAAGGTCCTCCGGGAATTTGCCTCTCTGATGCTCTGTTTCTCAGTACGTACTGAGTCCGATCGAGTAGGACACCAATGTCCCACACAAAGTGCTTAGGATCGCCTGGGGCCGGAGTCTCTTGAAGTGTTTTAATACCTTCGACCTGTAATCGGTAGATTTGAGAGTCCCTTTGTGAGTTGATCGTACGAGAGTTACACCGTCAACGTTGGTTTCTGTGACTCGCTTTTCATGTTGTTCATGTCAAGTTTGTCCCCATTTCTGGGCCTAGGTTATAGCCTGTATTATATTATTATTATTATACTATTATTGTCATGCATTATAATGGAACGTAAACCAGTGCATATATGCTTATACCTGTATATCTAAGCTATATGTGTTATAATATACAACATAATATATTATGTTGCATTATAATAGCAAGTAAACAAAAATATATGTTATATTTAATAGTAGTACAGGTTGGAAAACCGTCCTGTAAATCTGTTTTCCCTTCATTCACTTCTTGCCACCACTGGACTTCTGTGAAGCATTTATTTAACAACCTTCCTGTAAATCAGTTTTTTTTGTTGCTTTGCCTGCCTGCTCTGTGTGGATTAAGTGAGCGAGACATTCACATGCTAATTGAATGTAATGTCGCTGGCCTCTTTGCACCGCCCCAGTTAACTAAATGACCTAACCACAACAATCTGACCACACTAAACCACACCATTAGCTAACCATATCGTCCTACAGGCGCTCAGCCTCAGCAATCTGTTTCAAATCAACCCATTCCTAAGACCCAGTGCCATTTGGTTAATGATACTGATTAATTAACTAATGGATTTTCGGTGTTGATTATATTATATTTTTTCTCTTTATTTGTTTTGTCCCTATGTCTTAGAGCTATGCTAGGTTTGTCAAATCCCTATTGTCAGAATCACAATGCCTTTATTGTCATTGCACAAGTTTGTACAAACAAAATTGTAAAAATATAAATTATTTAAAAACTAAACTTAACAAAATAATAATTTAAAATTGCCAAATAGGTGCGGTGCTATGTAAACATGTAACTTAGTAGTATAGTATTGATGCATTACAGTATTGTAGTTACACAATTCTCGTATGGCACGGGGATAGTTACTTTCCTTAAGTCTGTTATGTCCGGGGTTATGCTATCGACCTCTGGGGGAGGGTCTGGATATGCTGCTGGGGATTGGGGTGGTAAGTTGTGGGGTAGGTGCTTTGCCCCTTGCCTTGATTGTCCGACCCCTCTGAAAGAAGCTGTGGCCTTTTGCCCCCATTGTTCTGAGCATGCCGATAACACTATACATAGAGGTAGGTAGGTAGGAGGCAAACATATATTGGTCTCTGAAGACCGGCACCGGGGGAGGTGGAGGAATTTTACATATTAAAGAGAGGAGAGTCTGAATACCATGTGGAGATAGCAATGTTTAAGTCTCTCTACACCACATGGTTCCACATGTAAATACAAAAAGCCGTTTGCAAGGAAGACACACACGCACTCACATGCAAATTTTCTGTCAATACATTTAGATTTCATTTAGATTTCATTTTGTTATATTTTGTTTATACTAGTTTAGTTTAGTTTGTTGTTATTTAGTTTTTAGGTATTAGTATATTTTGTGTGCATTTATTCCCCTTGTTTCAACTGTTGTACCTTAATTTCCCTCGGGATAAATTAAGTCATCTTGAATCTTGAATCTTCACGTATTTATAGAGACGGACAGAAGAATAAGTTAGATATTTGATGACAAATGTTTTAAGATTGAGTCACTGATAAGTCTTCCCCTGGATGTACACACACACACACACACACACACACACACACACACACACACACACACACACACACACACACACACACACACACACACACACACACACACCCTCACGTTTGGAATTCCAAACCCCCCTGGTTCACATGCCATCTCGTCCCTGCCTGCACCAGATAAGTTGTGAAATATTTTGGCCTTGATCTGCCCTCCTCTGGCGTCGCCTCTGGCTGAGGCAGCAAGAGCTGCCTCTGGTTTCAGACAGGGGAGAGTAGAGCTGGGCAGTCCAGTGAGAGCAGTCAAGATAGGAGGAGGCAGAGAGGAGGAGCTTGGCCCTCAGTGGGGAGGGGGAAGGGGGTGGGTGGGGGCGTGGTTGAAACAGGAGGGATAGTAGTAGAGGGTTGCAGCCTGGACTGCTTCACACTGCTCTTTGCTTCACTACAATGGGACAGTGGTGTTGAGAGAGGCAGCGAGCGACCTAAAAGGGAACTAGAGAGAGAGAGAGAGAGAGAGAGAGAGAGAGATAAAGAAAGCGAGAGCAAGAGAAGCCTGTGGAATCACTGCACTGAAGGTGAATCTCTGTCTGTGTGTGCAGTGCTTGGGAGACTACCAGCGCATTTCACCACTTCTTCCTCAGACGCTCTTCAGGTCAGTGGTGCTTGTGCTGCATGCTGGCAGAAGATAGAAGATTGTTGCGAGGGCACGTGTGTGTGTGTGTGTGTGTGTGTGTGTGTGTGTGTGTGTGTGTGTGTGTGTGTGTGTGTGTGTGTGTGTGTGTGTGTGTGTGTGTGTGTGTGTGTGTGTGTGTGTGTGTGTGTGTGTGTGTGTGTGTGTGTGTGTGTGTGTGTGTTGGATAGAGATAACCAACTACATTGCCGGATTGTTTAGCTTCTCAGGAATGAAATTGCAATGTGGAAAGTGTTGACTTTGTATTTGTTGTAAGCAATGTTTTCATGGCTAAGATATGTTCATGTTCATACATTGTGTGTTGTGTGTGTGTGTGTGTGTGTGCGTGTGTGTGTGTGTATGAAATTCATTAAGTAAGCATTTCATTGTACTTGTTGCAAATGGCAATGGAATCCTGCATGCAACGTAGAGGGTCTCGAGGTACTTCAGTGGGTTCAGTGGGGCTTGCTGCATGCTTCCTTGTGAAGTGACATAGCCCCCACCCTCCCCTCTGTCTCTCCACCCCCACCCCCCCCCCCCCCTGTTCTTTCCCTCCTTTCACACCAGGGAACTCTTTTTAAAAAGGCAAAAGAATGGAGCTGTGAGAGCCGTGAATGGGCCAGAGATGGCTCTCTGTGTGTGTGTGTGTGTGTGTGTGTGTGTGTGTGTGTGTGTGTGTGTGTGTGTGTGTGTGTGTGTGTGTGTGTGTGTGTGTGTGTGTGTGTGTGTGTGTGTGTGTGTGTGTGTGTGTGTGTGTGTGTGTGTGTGTGTGTGTGTGTGTGTGCTTAGAGAGAGGTGCCGCCTTCTCATGTGTCAGTATGCTAGTGCAGGGGGGTGGGGGGGGAGAGGTTCCTTTTTTCTTCATTTTCCTTTTTTAAGTTTGCATTTAGGGGGGGGGGGCAGGCAAATTAGTTGCAGCTCGTTCCTGTGCATTCATCATACCCCTCACATAAGTTTCATATAATACACTGTAACCCCCCCCCCCCCTTAAAAGTCCCTTCAAGGAGCCATTCCGAAGGCTCCATTTATTTCCTGTTGCTCTGTTCCCACTCTGTGTGCACTCCCTGGGGGGGGGGGGGGTAGGGAGGAGGAGAAGAAGAAGGAGGATGAGGAGGAGGAGGAGAAGGAGATCTACAGTGAAGTGGTTTGGACTCCTTTACATAGGTGTCTATTTTCTCGCCGTCGCCAATCTTTTAACAGAGTCTGTTGTTAGAGCACCATGAGCTTCTATTTCCTGGGTGTTGTTGTTGTGGTTGTTGTTGTTGTTTTGTTGTATAAATGGTGTTCTTTCACGACTGGATAATTGACCGACGATGGGGGAGTTCTGTTTTGTTTTTTTTGTCATCCGGCTGCCGTTTGTCAGCTGCTTATCAGTTAGCGGATGGGAAATTAAAAAAAAGTTTGATTAAAAAAAACCCCTGCTAAATCAAGTTGTTGATGCTGTTAATGCCCCTTCAACCAGTCACAAGTGGTTTGCTATTACATTTACATTTAGGACATTTGGCAGACGCTTTTATCCCAAGCGACTTACAAGGAGTACATTTGTTGAAGTAAGATTTGTGACAAGGCATGTTGCCCCAGTAGATGATTGTTGGTTTGGGATGTTTATTGGATTACAGAGTGAAGGGGAAGAGGGATTCAGGTGCCAAAGGGAACTGACGTGATTCCATGGTGTCTGATATCCGAGGCGCAGGGATATCAACAGGTCGGTGTTACACACGTATCCAAACGCTGCCAGACAGTGGTTTTAAACGTGAACAATTTAACCTAATACTACTAAAGATACACTGGACCATAGTATGTGGTAAACTCCGAGATATCTACAAGTGACAATCATTTTATATGTGTGCTTGTGTCAACACATGCTTCAAGATAAGCTGTTCCTGAGACTGCAGAAGGTTTGTGTGGCAGGGTTGTAAATCGGCCGTTTATACTCTTTGGTAGATGCCAAAGGTTAACTTTATGCGCAAATTTGATGCTCCTGTGTTCCCCAAAACTAGTTTTTGTTATGGCTTGAGGAGGATTAATTAATATATATATCTATAATATATATATTATAGATTTAGATTCTTTAGTCTGGATGATTGCTCAGCTTACCACTTGATGTCCTCTCCGGTATAGGAGACATGCAATGTGTTACGTTGCATGTCATCCGCCCCAGGGTCAACATTTGGTCAAATGTCTTTAGTGTTCAATGAGAAAAGACCTCTTGGTATGTGTATGCCCTCTGTAAGTAACATTTCGCCCAAAGCAAGTTTATCTAAAGACTGGAACACACCAAGCTGACTCTCGGCTATAAGGCCGATGATGGTAAATGGACCTTTTTGTATAGCGCTTTTATCCGAAGCTCTCGGGAATGTGTTTGAGTTCGTAAATTCCGCCATTATCTTCAAATTTACTCTGCTTACCGATCATCGCCCGCTAACCACAATTGTGTGATGATGGGCGTTACCCTTTTTGAATGACGAATACAGACTACCGCCACCTGCTGGTGAAGAGAGTCATTTCCTCTCATGCAGGCGCAGAACGTATTTGCCAGTCTGCCGTCTGTGCGAGTGTTGACGTGTGATTTATTTTTTCCAGCCGTCTGGAGAAGGCGGAGCTTAGTCCGCGCTAATTTATGCTAATTAATGCGTGGCTGATCGTCGGCTTGTTGTGTCCCGGCCTTAAGTCTGTTCTTTATGTCTGTGCCTGGTGAAACAAAAGGCTGTACCCAGGCCCCTGTTGAAGAGTTCCTCAACAGCTTCTCAACACAGATGACCTGATGGTTCCTCTTGTTCCTGACCCTCTGCTTTTCATTCAGCCACTGGGACAGTATTGTGTTAGTCTCTCTGTGATAGTTTGAATAATTCCGAAGGGAAAATGCGATGGTTTATAATCCAAGAGAAGGGTGACGCTCTGTTATGCTGGCTCGCGGTGTACATCAAGGGCTTACGTAATGTGGTTGTTGGTGCGTGTGTGTTTGTGTGTGTGAGTGTTGATTGGCTTTACTAGTCTGCTTGTGATTATGTCATACACGTATGACTTCCAGCTGTCCGACACAGCTGCACTTCATTATGTTCTCCCCAGTAAGCGTAGTTCTCTGTGTGTTGTTCATGAATTACATTAAGAAATGTGAGTCAAATATATTTTCTTCATAATCCTGTATCTCCAAATCTATATTTCCCTGTCAGAAATCTGCCAATCAAAACTCAAGGTAAACGGTCTTTTCGGCTGTCCCAAATGTGTTTGTGCTGGGGTCCCATTGAAGACGCTGCAGAGTAAGGCCAGACAAAGACCCGGGCCCCCTTGTGCAGGTGCACAGGCCTGTATTCAGCGGGTTACCTGACACGGGGTATAACGCATTCAGAACGTGAAACGAGGACACCGTTCATCATTACCTCACCAACTCGACGTGAGTACCACCCCCCTCTGCTCTACAGTGTGATATGCTCACGGAGAGGCAACGGGAAGCAATCCTTAATTTCCCTCCGCCTCAGAGATTGAAATCCAGTGCAGCGTCGATGTACATGAATGGATTCCGTGGGCGTCTTGCCCCCACAGGTTGTGTTGCTGTGAGACTGCAGCTGCCAGGCCTTCTTCCTTGGGGGGGGTGGAAGAGGAACATGCCCTGATGATGTAGGTGCTGCTAGTGGAACAGCATGTAGTGTTTCAGTATTTGCTCAAATATTCCAGGGTTCTTACTACCCCCTAGGAACCAGTTTGTTTGACTTTTAATGGACAGGTTGAACAGGTCATATTCTGACCTAGGCAGCTGACCTCCTTGTGGCCTTGGACTGTATATGTGGCCTTAAGGAGTGTGCGGCACTGCAGCGGCGGGGTTGGCTGTGCTGTGACTGTAATACAGGTTTACACCAGTCTCGTCCCTTTTTATAGATCCTACGCGCTAGGTCAGAGTTCATGGGAAAGTATTTAATGAACCCGTCTGTGCCAAGTGGCTATATCAGTTGACATACTGCTCATGCTCAGCTGTTCTATAGTACCATATAATACCAACCGACGTAGTATCATATCATCACAACTATATTTACAGGAAGGAACACTGTTGAAGTCAAGTTGTGTTGTTAGGGTTAACTATCATGTTTCCTTTTCTCCCTTCCTTCCTTGCTAAAGGCTGGACATAATTTGTTCATTCATGTTCATTTTTTTCTTTCCGCGTGGGTGTTAAGAGCGCCTCTCGTTGGGCTTTTCCTTTGATTTAGGGATGCGTGCCATAACTGGGCACAACTTAACTAGATGTATTTTAAGGATAACTTTAGATAGTTCATGCATTTGAACTGGATATTTATGGTCCTTGTTTATTGTATTGTTCATGTGGATATTTTTGTTTCTGTAAAACAGTGTAGTTCTGTAAGGCACAGTTTTGACAGAAGACAGACCGAAATGAAGACTGATAAAATTTGATAGTAACTCTTTGACATACACAAAAGTTCAATTCAACTTAAGCTAAAGGAATGAAATGTGAATGAGTGAATCGCGTCATTTATGTGCACGATGTTCTATTGTGGTCAGTGTGGAGCAGTGGATTTGTCTTTGCTTAACCACATTTAGGTTTTTGATCAAGACATTTAACAACAATACTTTACACTGTTAAAGGGAATCGCGTAACAAACACCTGAACAACTTCAGCAGAGCAGAGTCATGTTTTCCGGGAAAACCTTGGCATGTATAAGTATGACGAGTGGGTGAACATAAATAAATTCACTCACTCATCCTTGACCCGTATGTGTACATGACACTAACAATGAGATCATAACCATGGAAACCTAAAACGGGGGTTTTTTTACGACCGGATTCCCACCTGCAATTTTTTTTTTGCTTTTTGTTACCTCTGCCATGGGGTTATGTTTTGAACCTGTCTGTCTGTGTGTCTGTGTGCGGGATATCTCAAAAAAGTTGAGGGCGGATTTGCACCAAATGTGTTGTTTGGTTGCTCATGGGCCAAGTAAGACGTTATTTCATGCCAGGCCTAGCAGTGGGCGTGCTTATCTATCCTAACACGATAAAACAAAACAAACATTGTGATATTAGACCATGTGTTCATATTGAGATAAAGAATATTTTCCAGAACAAAGTGTGGTGTTTCCCCACACGAGAAAGACCAAACGGTCAGAACCTCAGTGCAGGGATTGGAAAGACATATACATGACGACACTTTATGGACAAGCTGACACCTTGGCGGAGGTCTGTGCTCCACAATTTAGTAGAATTTGCTTTTGGATCTCCCAAAATGCTGGTCGGGTTCAGAGAGAAACGACGGCAAGTCATTAAGCATGGTTGTGGACACAAAGAGTTTCTGGGTTATTATTATCATGTGGCCACGTTGCACAAAGACAAACAAACAGGAATTGGACAAAGACGAGGATTGGGCCTGGAGCCAGACTGTGCTCATGCTTTGGGGCCACTTGATGGGGTTCAGCCTTCTCTGAGTCAGCATCAAAGCATCTTGCAGAAGGGGTTTTGGGGGACTTCCACAAACACCCAATGTCTGCATCTCATTTTGGACTCTGAAAACACTGGATTCCATCAGCATGAGATAAGATTGCTCTTCACGGGAAAGCAGGAACGAAAACGTGGAACTTTGTGTGATTGTGTGGGGGGGGACACGTGAGATGCATATTGCATGTTGAGCTTTCAAGAGTGAAGGGTCGTGACCCTGTCAACTAAATGTGGAGAGGTCCAATTGGAGAGGTAAGCCAGGAAATGACACAGAGTACCAGAGAGAGAGAGAAAACAAGTGGGAAAGATGGTGCTAGAGACTAAGAGAGAGACAACAGCCACCCAGTTTGAGATGGATGAAAGGGTGAAGCAAGCATGCTGTGAAGAAGGTTGTTAGTCTCTGTTGTATTTTATCATTTCCTCTGCAGCTGGTCCAAAACTCAGAGGGAATGAACCGTATCGTTCGAGGAGTTTAGAAACCTAAACAGCGTCCCCGCCAGAGGCCTGGGTGTTCCCCACCATTGAGAACATCTGTATAAAAGCACCGCATACCGCTGCAGTGTCTGATTATTACATTGTCTTGGCACATGACAGCCAAACAAAAGGCCAGGCTAGAGCAATATGCGGACAGCACACAAGAGCAGATGTTTGGATTTTACTTTTTGCTGGTGCTTCTTGTACTTCCAGTCTAGCTAGATTGTATTTAAAATGCCAATGTATTTACATAGAGATGTATGAGCCTCCCTACCCGACCTCCATTATCCTCTTGACTGCTTGGAGGCATACCTGACAAGTCTCTGGAGAAGGTGAGGGGGAGGGGGTGTGGATTGTGGTGTGAGACTCCCTTCTTCTTTGTGAGTACCTCAGGTAGTTGAGTACCTTAGGGCCCCGATGATCAGGAACCTAATGCACACAATGATGACACTCCATCCATGTATTATCATGCTATTAAGTGTGAAACACTACTTCTGCTCAACATAACTGTCTATAATGTACTGTCCTTATATTTGGCATAATTAAAAAAAATTTATCTTTAGAAGTTCAAGTGAAGGTATATATCGCTGTGGTTAACCACTCTTTTTTTTTTTTTCATTATTTGGTAAACCTCACACCCAGCCACACCCCATCGTAACCAGAGATGTGTATTCTGAGAAATACTTTACATGTTCACTTCCTTTACATACTTCCTCTTTTTAGCTCCACAGTACAAGCCACGCCTTGACTGAAGTTTCAACTCCATTGTAACCACCTAAACCACCCACGCTCGAGTCTCAGACTCTGGCCACGGCTAGTGTTTGAGTGTTTGCTAGCCGTTGACTTTGAAGAAAATAAAAAATCCTGCACGGAGAGACTCACCTCTCACCACAAACCCAGCCAGTTAACCCCGACCACCCCCCAGCATACCCTCCCAGAGGCACCGAGAGGGCAGACAAATTAGTGTTGAGGTTCCAACGAGGCGTGCAGGACGAGTATTAGGGATGCCCGGGTTCACGCTCACAGGCCCAAGGCGAGCAAAGAGGAGCGGGACGACGAAGGGTGAAGAACACGTTGACATAGAGTACAATAAAGAATACAGGTGTGAGGCTGGGTTCAGAATCAGAAGGCCTTTTATGGTCATTGTACAAGTACAACAAAAATGTGTGGCAATCCTCATGGTCACTCTTAACAGCAATTGAAAAATAGATGTGATTAAAAAAAATTGCCGTACAAATTAGTAAATTACTGTATAAACATATTCATGCCCTTTGTTGTGCCATGCGGTATCTAAATGGTTCTGGCTTTTGTACAAATCAAGCTAGAGCAATATGCGGACAGCACACAAGAGCAGATGTTTGGATTTTACTTTTTGCTGGTGCTTCTTGTACTTCCAGTCTAGCTAGATTGTATTTAAAATGCCAATGTATTTACATAGAGATGTATGAGCCTCCCTACCCGACCTCCATTATCCTCTTGACTGCTTGGAGGCATACCTGACAAGTCTCTGGAGAAGGTGAGGGGGGAGGGGGTGTGAATTGTGGTGTGAGACTCCCTTCTTCTTTGTGAGTACCTCAGGTAGTTGAGTACCTTAGGGCCCCGATGATCAGGAACCTAATGCACACAATGATGACACTCCATCCATGTATTATCATGCTATTAAGTGTGAAACACTACTTCTGCTCAACATAACTGTCTATAATGTACTATCCTTATATTTGGCATAATTAAAAAAAAATAATCTTTAGAAGTTCAAGTGAAGGTATATATCGCTGTGGTTAACCACTCTTTTTTTTTTTTTCATTATTTGGTAAACCTCACACCCAGCCACACCCCATCGTAACCAGAGATGTGTATTCTGAGAAATACTTTACATGTTCACTTCCTTTACATACTTCCTCTTTTTAGCTCCACAGTACAAGCCACGCCTTGACTGAAGTTTCAACTCCATTGTAACCACCTAAACCACCCACGCTCGAGTCTCAGACTCTGGCCACGGCTAGTGTTTGAGTGTTTGCTAGCCGTTGACATTGAAGAAAATAAAAAATCCTGCACGGAGAGACTCACCTCTCACCACAAACCCAGCCAGTTAACCCCGACCACCCCCCAGCATACCCTCCCAGAGGCACCGAGAGGGCAGACAAATTAGTGTTGAGGTTCCAACGAGGCGTGCAGGACGAGTATTAGGGATGCCCGGGTTCACGCTCACAGGCCCAAGGCGAGCAAAGAGGAGCGGGACGACGAAGGGTGAAGAACACGTTGACATAGAGTACAATAAAGAATACAGGTGTGAGGCCGGGTTCAGAATCAGAAGGCCTTTTATGGTCATTGTACAAGTACAACAAAAATATGTGGCAATCCTCATGGTCACTCTTGACAGCAATTGAAAAATAGATGTGATTAAAAAAAATTGCCGTACAAATTAGTAAATTACTGTATAAACATATTCATGCCCTTTGTTGTGCCATGCGGTATCTAAATGGCTTTTGTACAAATCAAGACATGGCCTGCAGTGTTATTGTATGAGTCCCTGAAGAAAGGGGGGGGCTTTTGCTTCTGAGATGTTGTCCATGTGCCTATCCTGCTTCTGGATTGATCACCCAGCACCTATCTCATCTGTTAAAGCCATACGGCGGTGGGAGTCTCCCTCGTATGGAGTCTAATTTTCTCTGATGAATTGAGCTGAATCCTTGTAAATCTTCCTCATCAACAGTTCAACGTGGAAATAATCGCATCACTCTCCACTCGAGGGACACCAGTTCCCAGAAGTGCATGGCCGTGATAGTGGGCGTTCTTTTCTCGGTTGATTAGTTCAACAGAAGTAGACATGAAAAAGACATCAAAGTTCCAGAGGTGGAGAGCGTCACATGTCTTACTGTGTGCACCTATGCGTGTTTGTTTTTTCGGCGCTGCCTAGCGCCTGTCCTGGCAACTAAAAGCTGGAGGTACACTTGTTGCAACGGTTATATTTTGGGACACTTTGTCCGTCCCATATTCCCTGCTTCACTGTCTGCTCCTCCTGAACTTATGGAGAGGTGCAGCAACAGATGAATGCTACAGAAGGGTCTTAAGGTATCGACTTGCACAGCTGAAAAATCAATCAAGGAGATCTTTCTGGCTCTCAGTGCTGACATTGACAAGCAACCGAAATGTCTCCACTACCCCCCCCTCTCTCCGGTACCTCCTTTGCTGACTTCATACCTTCTTAGGCTTTGTCTTTTGAACCCTATCACTGCGGTGGGTCACCTGTTCCTCGCCAATTTATTTTATATTATTATATTATTATTTCCTTGTCGTCTGAATTTTTTTCCTACTGCTGACCGTTGCTGACCGTTTTCCTACTGCTGTGGACCTAGATCCAAGGATTGGATGACACGATTCTGAAGCCAATTCCAACTATATTGGAATTGTATATGGCGTCTGCAAAAAACGTTGCGATTTTAGTGACTTACACACTAATGTGGTGGATACATTAGCGGCAGATTTGCTTGGAAGTGAATTGACTCCCTCGACCTTTAAAGCTGGAAATCCCCAGGGTGACTTCAGCTTTTGTCTGGTTTGATCCCTTACTAAGAGTGAACAGTACAAAATCAAAGGATGGGTCATGGAAAGCCTGTATTAACAATTATTTTTTTAAATGCCAGATACAAACTGGATTTTCACACTGTTCCAAAGTGTCACACTCTGCTTCTTTATATTTCCCGGGCCTAAAAAACCCCTATGGTAGTTACATTTAACCCCAAATGACCAGACGTATATATATGTATAACGACGTATAACGTGTATCTTTCAGGTTAATTATCATTTTGTGCTCTGAGCCTCCCCCATAAGTTGTTTCTTTACCCCAGGTTCAAAAAACCTGGTGAATGGCATTCTGTGCTTCAAGTGCCGTGTTATGGGATGCTAGCCAGGGGGTATGTGCCCTCCCCCATGACTCCTGAGGTGACAAATGCACATGTGACCGTGACACAAGGTATGTGGCATCGGAATACTTTCTTGACAAGGCTTGCGGCGAGATGAAAGAGGGCTTTCGAGAGCTATTTCGGGTCAGATAACAGCAGAAACTAGATACGGGCTTATCCTACACTGTTATTTTAGACGTAACCCCTCGGTATGGGTATGTCTGAACATTCGTTGCTACCCCCGCCATCGAAGATGGGAAGAGGTTATGTTTTTGCCCCAGTCTCTCTGTCCGTTTCTTTATTTGTTTTGTGCAAGGTAACCCCAAAAGTTATGTACAGAATTGGACAAAACTTGGTGGTTGGATTACTTATAGGCCAAGGAACATTTTGGCACAGATCCGAATCCTCATCCACGGTGCTTTTTAGTGTGGCAGCGGTATGCGCTCTACTGAGTGCCCTCTATTTTAAATTCACTTACTATTCATGTACGATGTTCTCTATTGTCCATCTTGCCATTGGAGATCTCCCGGCTGGAGTCTGTCACATAACGGGTTACTGTTTAAACACACTACAACCAGCTCTAGTAGTCTTCAGTGCTACAGGATTTGCTAAAAAAAACCCCTACCTAGTAAGTGTCATCGCAGCCATTGTTTTGTTTATTGAAATGCTCTCCCCCCCCTCCTTTACACGCATTACTACCTCCCGGTCTCCATGGTGACCCTGTGAGTCATATGACACATTGGTATTCAGGAATAATGAGTTGCCACGGCGATGCTCTCCTGCCTTTTGTATATTCTTTAAGCTCTTCCTGATCCGGAAGGATGATGGTGAGTGGTTAAAAAAAGAAAATGCATGTGCACGAACAGCGCACACATGCACGCACACACACGCACGCACATGCCTCACTCCGATAAGACATGAGGAATAGGGTGTATAGTACAAAGGAAGCCAATAGTTATTTTCTGTTCTTGTTGGTGATCCATTTCCATGTCGTGTCACTTCAGTCTATCAAGTTTTCCTCATATTCCTTCAAGCTGGGGTGACCTTCAAAATGGGTGGAGTCCATTTCCCCCACCTGGCTACGTAGCTAAGCAGGGAACCAGTCCATGTGTCCAAGCCGGGCCACTTTCATAACGACGACGGCCCAGCTGAATGAAGTTCAG
Source organism: Muraenolepis orangiensis (assembly GCA_027704905.1). NCBI lineage: Eukaryota > Metazoa > Chordata > Actinopteri > Gadiformes > Muraenolepididae > Muraenolepis > Muraenolepis orangiensis. The sequence goes on along the minus strand of CM051003.1, from coordinate 2,459,183 downwards.
TGTTTCAGACTTTTAGGAGGTACAAATTACACTAAATCATGGGGGGGCGGCATTCGGTATGATTGCTTTAAATAAATGGATATTGTTCACTTTGTTACTAGAGATCACCAACTTACAGGAATTTGCATGCAAATGAGAGTTTTAGAAGACGTACAAAGATGTAAATAAACACACGCAAAAACTGAAAGCTGCACACACACACACACACACACACACACACATGCACACGCACACACACACAGGCAGAAATCTTTGACATCTGGCTGTGAGCCTGTCCCCCTGTAGGATCCCACATCCTGACAGGAAGCTTGTCCTCTTTCTTTCTCACACACACACACACACACACACACACACACACACACACACACACACACACACACACACACACACACACACACACACACACACACACACACACACACACACACACACACACACACACACACACACTATGCGCTCAGTTTAACACGGTCAGAGCAATAAATAATTGGAATATAGTCCAAAAAAACACCAATTTGCCTTCTTCTGATATTATTCCCAAATCTTGTTTCAGTAGATGATTGGTTTACTGGAAGTATGCTTTTCTGAAACATATTTCACTGCCGTCCCAGTGTCACATAAGTCTGGTGGCAAGTTCACTTTATTTTGCTGAAATGCGCACTCACATGCAGTACGTGTACACGAAAGGATGAGCCACAGAGAGAGAGAGAGAGAGAGAAGCCACCCATTCCTCTGTCCTAATCGTTCGGTCTCACACAGCTGACTTGGGTCTCTTCCTGCTCATTTTCCACCCCTTCGTGAACCCCGACGTGTTGAAACTTCCAGAGTAGCCTAAAGTCAGCGCATGATTGGTTGACGGTGTGTGGGTGGGGGAGAGGGGATGGGGCCGGACGGACCCCAGGGAACGTCGCTGCGAGATGCCGTGTGACCTCGCCAATCAAACCGGCGCCTGTTTCCGCTCCTCTCTTCTCGTGATTGATGCGTTGTATTGATGCGTGTCCCGGGCCCCCAGCACTCGGGGTGGGACATGCATGGATACAGGCGAATACTCACATGCACGCACATGCACACACACACACACACACACACACACACAAATGGGACTGAGGCCCAGTTTCCCCAGTGTTGGGACAGTGTGTTGTGTGATGAGTGAGATATGTTTGGTACAGGGTCACAGTGACCGTTCCTCCATTGATAGATGTGTGTTTTATGGCCTGCTCTGGCCTTCCCCCGCTTTCCTCAACAACAACCCAAAAACGATTCAAACGATTCAAGCCTTCTGAAGGTTTTGGGTACTGGACCATAGACATCAGTGTTTGTTATACTAGAAAGCAGCCCCCGCAGCTCCATAACTGAATAGAGACAGAGGGCAACGCGTCATACCCTGATAACCATGCCCATAGAGGGGAAAACACTTGGCACCACAATATGCAACCAAGGGCTGAAACGCTAAGAAAAGGCCTTTAGCTAGCTAATAACGTTACATATAAGCTTGTCAATTGATTGGGAAGTATATTGACAAACTCAATATTGTCTGTCTATCTCAGCATTGCTTCTCCATACCACGTATTGGAGAAATTATCCCACTGAATGGCCAGAAGTGAAATAAGTGTTTGAATCATCGGATCACGAGGTAAGATCATTGTTCACCCTAACACAAAACCAGGCTTTGTGCATAGTTTAGTTAGCTTCAAGCTGTTCTGTCTGTCTGGCCCACAGTTGTCCCCCTTCTTCCTGCTGGAGCCTCACGTCATATTGCATGTATCCACTTGTGTCTTCTTAAAGGCTCAGTTCTTCGGTTTCGGCAGTTTATGAGAACTTGGTTCTGGGTTCTTGACCCTGTTGGTAGTGCATCCCACCCCAAAACAGCATTGAGGCTTTAGGTTTCTGTTGTTCGCTAGCAGTACAAAATGACAACGAGGCACCTTCACACCTTCCTACAAAGTCAGTGGAGAGCAATGTGATGTTTTTCCGTCCGGTGTGGGCGCTCTGTCCCTATGGTAGGGTTGCCATAGTAGAAATACAGTTTTTCAACAGACGAATATTGCTATATATAATATTGCTATTGCTACTTTTAGAAGACGTACAAAGATGTAAATAAACACACGCAAAAACTGAAAGCTACACACACACACACACACACACACACACACACACACACACACACACACACACACACACACACACACACACACACACACACACACACACACACTGACTGCAGAGCTGTAGGAGTCTGTAGGCAGGGTCGTCTTTGTACTATAAGATGCTTTCTCAGGAGCCATCACCTTGAACTGCAACCATAACTGAACTTCAAAGTTCCTGGCTGTCCACAAGCAACCTGCTTGAAAAAAACTGGTTAATTGCGGGACTCTCTTTATCTGCATCTGGGCCGACCTGAAGTGAGTAGACGGGGCCCCCTTGGCCAGTGGTAGTTAGGTTGTGCGTGTGTGGTAGACCATGTCGGAGCCTCTGACAAAATGACACCCCGAGAGGCCCATGGTGTAAAAGTTCAAGCCGGGTCTGTTCACACATTGTCTCCTCCTTTCCTTGGGAAAGTGAAAGAAAATGCCGTTCGGAAGTTTGACTTCAAGTGGGCCCCCCGTAGTTGTGAGACGAGGGTTCTTGTTCACCGTAAAAAGCCCTGCAGCAAGAGGTACATTTTAGATACACTTAATAATTATGATCTACTTGGTATTTATTAGTTTTATCCTATATCAAGGTGGCCCAATACATTTTCCCCACGGGCCAAATTATGTTAAGCATGCCAAGCCAAGGGCCAGTTGTCCGGCGTTAAACACTCACACACACACCTACATGCACTGAAACATAGACATCCACATTGTTATTTCCTGCACCTTAAATAGCAAAAAAAAACAACAAGGCTTTGGCCGTCGGGATCTGACGTCGGAAACAGCTAGGGGTATACGGCCGACTGGCCCTCAAGTCTCGATTACACCCGTTTTATTCTGATAGAAGACCTGTATAAAAATGGTAAAAAAACGATAGGATTTCACACTGTCAGGTGATGACCTGGGCTTAATTTGGCATTCACCTGACAAGATATTCCAGAGATATAACCAAAAACACAAAATGCCTTTCATTTGACCTTAACACGAGGTCAACATCGGACAATTCCTTCCAGAAATACAGTTGAAATGTGATGTTCACAGTTTAAAACGCCCCCAAGTGGCAGGTTTTATAATAAATACAAATATCAATAGGGTTCTTCCTGCTTGGGTCATAAATGGGTATCCCAAATATCAGAATCATAAAGTACATTTAGTAGAAGGGCGGGTGGCGGTATGTAAGCCCACACTTTATTTCACACGTTATAACACGTGTTATAACGCATGTTATCACGGTTGCCATTGGGCAACCCAGATGGTATTAATTTAGTTTTCCAATACTCCAGTATACACACAACTGTAAATTTCAAACAAATCGTAAACATTTTCTTTAAGTAATGTAATCAATGTGATTGGCATAATGAAATTACGTTGACATTTTTCAGTCACGGGGTTCTCTGCGCCCTAACGTTGCGCTCATTCATAGCCGTACACTTAGACCAGCGTCGTGTGCGTACACGACAGACTAACTTTAAAGAGGGTAAGTTGAATGTAAGTTGTGTACAAGATTTTGATTTAGTTTAATGAAATCAACATTTATTATTTATTATTATTTATTATTTATTTATTTAGTAGTGTTAATTCTGCGTAAAAGAGCCCTGAAGTGGCTTACATCGACTAATGTTGAGAATAAATTGATTGATATGAACGCAATGGAGCGACTATGCTACACGTTTCAGCGTAGGTTGAGCCTAAATCAGATAGGTATGGGTTCTGGTAAATGTTTGCGTATGGTACTACTGACACATGTTATCTTCTCCCTTTCTCTTTCGCTTTCCTTTTTTTTTTTTTTTCTGTTTTTCCTCTCTAAAGGATTCGCCAGTGTCCGGAGTGTGTTTTAAAGTGAACCATATGCTGCTGTGGAATCCATTGTGATTTTCAATCTGCTCTCTCTCTCTCTCTCTCTCTCTCTCTCTCTCTCTCTCTCTCTCTCTCTCTCTCTCTCTCTCTCTCTCTCTCTCTCTCTCTCTCTCTCTCTCTGTCTTCATCTCTGTCTTTTTTCTGGAAACTGTCCCATTGTGTGTATCGCTCTTGCTCGCTTGTTTGCCCTCTCTCTGTTTATCTCACTATGTCTCTCTTGTCTATCTCGCCCGGGGTTGGGTCACACTGAGTCTGTTTGGGTCTGTTTGGGTTTGTTGGTTTGAGTTACCATGGAGACTAACGTGTGTGTGTGTGTGTGTGTGTGTGTGTGTGTGTGTGTGTGTGTGTGTGTGTGTGTGTGTGTGTGTGTGTGTGTGTGGTGTGTGTGTGTGTGTGTGTGTGTGTGTGTGTGTGTGTGTGTGTGTGTGTGTGTGTGTGTGTGTGTGTGTGTGTGTGTGTGTGTGTGTGTGTGTGTGTGGCAGCATACACGTGCGTGTGCAGCTGCATCTTGTTGAGTGGTACTCAGTTTGGGGAACTTGATTGGATCTTAGGGACAGCTCATTGGCTCTTGCTTGGCCCCTCCCTGCGAGACAACATACTGTCCTCAATGAAGACAGTATGATAATGTTTTTGAATATGGCTGTAGATTCAAGATTAAAGATTTTTAAGTAATATGGAACGCTTCCCTCCGGCAGTATGAATTTTCTAAAACACTATACTATAAAAATACTGTACACAATTAAAAGAACAATAAAAAGAACAATAAAAGTGACTAATGGATGATATGTACCGTACATGTGTTGAATTGGGCAAGAAGCACATTAAAAGCATTTAAAAGTGCCAGTAGTGTAGCAGCATCATGAATACAGTGCAGTATCACCATGAAATGTAGTTGGTTTAAGGTTGAACCTATAACCGTCCTCTGTTTTCTCGACTTGTAGCATATTTCCACATATCTACACAAATAATACTCCCCCAGGGTTGACTCCCACTCCGTATTCACTGACACCGGGGTTTTTTTTTAGCGTGAGATAACCAAGGATGGAAGCATAGAGTTCATGACACACGGCTTATAACGGCCTTTTTAAGAAAAAAAGTTACCACATTTCCTTAAGCCCTGTGGTTGGGTTTGAGTTCCTAAATCGGAGGCTATAATGTTTTTTTTCATAAGGCTATCAAGTGCTTTTATAAAGTCCTTCTGAATGTCCAGAATGTGATTCTAGGTCTTCCGTGAATTGCAGCTGGCTGTTTGTAAAGAGGAGGATTACTAACGCAAGGCATGTGATGGATGTTAGTCAATGGGCGCACTAATGGCATTAGTGTAGCTCTGTTGACTGATGGAGATTGTGTCTCTCAACACACGATGAAGCCATGCTCTGAAATAGAGCTGCGCAACCACCATTAATCTATCATTTCAAGTTCAGGGAAAACATTATGTAATTCATCAATCAAGGGATGCTAATAAAATGCACAATTGCTAATTATTGTCATTCATCGTTTCTTTACTAAACTATATTCTTTGCAAAAAAAAAATAACAACAATAACCTGACACAGACATTTGCCTGTACGCTCCCCCATGCAAACCCTCCACTTATCCAGACGGGACACATTTGCAGACGGCCACTGAGTGTATTTGCCTTGTAAATTGTGCTCTGAACGATAGCACCAAAACCCAGTGTGCTGCCGGGGGTTCACAGTTCAACAACCAAAGCACTCAGTTCATCACTTACTCATTTCCTAGGTAAAGATTCTCTATTGTTTTTTTTCTGGACCGTCGAGATCGGCGGACAACACCCGGCTATCAAGCTCTGTCGCGTATGTCTCTTGACTGCATGCCTTCGAAAACCGCTTATAACTTCTTCTCATCGTCAATGCCATTGAAATGTAATGAATTATATGCATACTATTCACACGTCATGCGTTGAGTCCATACGGTAGCGGTTAGCGACAGTGGGCCCCATGAGCAAGAGATCATTTTTCATTTACTTGGGTAAAGGCAACAGGGACTTGGTTAAACACCAAGTCATTAAGCATGATTACAGAGTTGTTACTGACCTGCCGTGTGTTTCTGTAGGCTACGTGATTGGATGTAAATGTGCCCCATGTGCCCCACGCTACTGTTCTGCTTATTTGTGTTGGGTTTCTTAAGGGGGTGTGCAATTATTCCTAAAAAAGCTCCTAATTGATACTACAAGCACAGTCTGTTTATTGCAAAGCTCAATTTATACGCAAATTTGTCTTGAAGGAAAGATGTTTTAACAGTTTATGTGATTCCGGGTAGAAACACGGAATTGTATTGCCCACAAAGACCAGGTGTTTTCATCTGCACGCTTATACCAGTCTAGAACATTCTAGAACATTGGCATCTTTGTCCTAGACAGCCCAACGCAAGAAGTCGGACACCACACACCACTACATTATCCTTGACATCCGGCACAGTGTACCTGCTGTACTATTCCCCCAAACTACAAAGTCAACCTTAAGCCATATAAAAGGTACAGAAAAAGAGAGGGAGAAGATCAAAATAACTAGTTCAATATTTGAATCAATATTTGAAAGAACAACAAACCATGTCGATTATAATTAAAAGCTCTAGGGTCAACCTAATTCAGATATCCTGAGGAAAAAGAGTAAGAGAGAAGCTCAGACAAACTGTTTTGTTTTTGGCCCTGTTTGTTTGGTAACAAGATAACTCAAACAGCTATGTACGGAATTGGAGACAACTTGGTAGTTTGATTACATATGGCCCAAGGAACAGTTGATTTCAATTTTGGTGCAAATCTGCATCCAAATCCAGACCAGGTAACCTTTTGGTATGGTGGAGGTATGCACCTTAGTGCTATACTGTGTATGTATTATAGAGAGCAGCTTATACTAGCTATTCCCATGCTGTGCAGAGCAAACGCAGTCCGGCTCTTCTGTCAACAGCGGGGGAGATGGGGTCTCTCTCGCTCTTCTTGATTTTGACGCTCTGAAACTTTCTCTGCTTTTGCAGTTTTTGAAGCGACAGTGGTGCACCAATAGTATACCTAACCTAACAATTAGCAAGTGGTAAAAATATTTTTGACATGCAAGACTATTTATCTAAATAAAGATAAAACAAATGGCAAATAGCTTTAGCCTTTGTTGTTATTTGATAGCCACTCATAAATAAAACAATCTGTATTCCGGCTAGTAAAAAGGGCAAGTCAATTTGTGACCCACTTGACAAGGCGAGTGAAAAAAATAGTGTGTGTTCATATATATGTACATAGTTTGTTTGTACTTTGTTTGCAAATATTTAAATATTTAGTACATTTTTGGCATTGCCATGAGTGACCTAGGTTCATATCGTATCATCATAATTGTATCACCGGGATTCAAGATCGAAGATTTTTATTTACCATATGCAGCAAGTACATAAAAATAACAATTAGTCAGGCGAGTGAGTGTACTGCTACACTACTCAGCTTCGTAGTGATTTGTGGGAATTGTAGTATAGTAAGTACGCAACAAAGATGGTGTACCGATGCAGAGTTTACCGTAGGAGTATTTTTTTTTTTTCAGGGCCCCAAACGGTGTCTGCAGTGTCATCGCAGGGGGTGTGTCGTGGACATGTGGTATCGACACTGTCTGGCGATTGGGCCAGCCCAGTGTAGAAAATGAACCAATCGGCCGATGGCCCTGTTTTATGGGCTGTCGGGTTAAAATAATTAACTAACTACCAATCCAGCGCTAGTCTAAAAGTTTGCATGCAGGTAAAGATGATTTATAGCTTGTCTTCATCAGATCCAGAACGTGACATTCAAAATACACAATTGCCCTCCAAAAAAAACTGTCTAACGATGTCTGAATATTTGTGCCAAGTGTCTTCGCCAGTTCCGAAGGGGACGGAGCTCTACGTGAGCCTGAGTTTGTTGTGGGTACGGTGGACGACCTGCGTTATATTCCTTGTTTCAAGCTGAGCGTATAAGTGCCATCCTTCTTCTGTGGTGCTTGGACGGAGCTGCTGTGGTGACAATAGGCTAGTGTTGGCATGTCCAAGCAGTGACTACATTGATATACACACACACACACACGCGGTTGTCAACCAGGTTTGACAGAGAAGGGAAGCTTTAATGCAGATGGAACAACAGCCATCTGTGGTGAGAATGTGTGTGTGTGGCCTCTTTCTTCCTCTTTGGGGACAGAGTGGAGGCTGAGAGGTAGACGTACCAGTGAACTCAAATTAGCACCAATTATTTCAAGTCTGGCGCTTTCATTTAATTTGAAAGACTTCATTGAACCCTTTTGACACCATTGCTTAGTTGTCAAAAACTACACAAAGGTAAATGTGGGATTCTTCGTGGCTTCCCATTCTTGGAAAAATACCTTTTTTAAGGGAATGGAATAGTGTTGGTGTGGAGTGTAGACTATCATGCATGTGAATGTATTTTTGTGAGTGTGTTGATATGCTTGTGGAATGCTCTGATCCTTATCTCTGCTAAAGCTACACCGATCCATAGATTCTGGGTGCTTTCGTCTGGGGTGGATCTCCAGACAGCTTTGCCCTAATGCACATAAGGAATTCACAGATAAAGATGCTGTCCTAAGGGCAAGCCAGCGTAAGCTAGGACGTTATACAGAGTACTAGGCACATTATGAGCATGAAGCACCCCTGGCTTCCGACAACGTTGAGACCACTTGCTCTAGGGGTTTTGAATGGACTCCCTCACAAGCTTTGCCTCTTACCCTTGTTGTTGATACAGAGGCTAAGAATTCGTCTTGGCTGCCGAGACGCGGAACTTATGACACAATTCATGACATCATGCGCAATCCACCCAGTGATGGTTTGTGTGCAGACATTTGGGCTCAAGGAAGCGTCCATAGAGGCCCCCCTCTCATCCCAGCTGGTTCAAGGTCCACATTGAGCTCATCCTAAGTGTATGGGGAGGCATTGGGTGGCGTTAATACACACAAATAAACTTCCTCTCTCTTTATTTATCTCCGTGGCTTTGTCTCCATTCTCGGAAGCAACAATGGTTTCTTCCACCGTCTCCCTTTACCAGAAGATGCCGGACACCCACTTCCCCGATTTTTTGCGTGTGTGCGCGTGTGCGCGTGTGTGACCTGTACTCTTTTCCCAGTGTTTGCCTTGCGTCTTCTGTTCCGTTGAGTCAGTTTGACATTTCAAACGTATCTCAAGCCTCAGTCTTAACATATTTGTCGTTCGTGTGTGGGAGACATAAATTCTGTGTGTGTTTTTTTGAATGTTTTGTCAGTTGGGAAACAGCGCTCCAGAGACTGACGTCATTGTTCACATGGTGAACAATGACGGTGTTAAACATTAGCTCTTCTTCCGACGCCTTCTTCCCTTCAAACGGATTAGTGGCAACCAAGGACCGTTCTCCTTCAAGCATGAGACTACACAGTCTGTTAAGTGCCACGGAGACAGCAGAGTGACAGCTTTTATAGGGTGAGGTGTGTGTGTGTGTGTGTGTGTGTGTGTGTGTGTGTGTGTGTGTGTGTGTGTGTGTGTGTGTGTGTGTGTGTGTGTGTGTGTGTGTGTGTGTGTGTGTGTGTGTGTGTGTGTGTGTGTGTGTGTGTGTGTTTTTACACTGTGTGTGTTTTTACACTGTGTTTACACAGTGTGTGTACTTTGTATGCACTGTATTGCGCTGTAGGGACTAGCGGAAGTTAAAAAGCATTATCTTGGCAGAGGATCGGTCAAATGTCTACGTTTATTGCCTTGTGAACAGGGAAGGATGTGGGTAGTAGGTTGCTCTTAACGTTGTGGTTAAACCGCAACACTGCATAGATCACTCCATCCTAATTTTGTTTGTTTATTTATTTTTTCTACTGCATTCTTTATTTTTTTCCGGAAGTTAATCCAGTTCCTCCCTCACTTGTTGCCTGTTGCCGCGATCCCAACTGAAATTCCAACCGTTAAATCTTCCAATTCAATCAGCAGGGCTTCTGGTCTGTCCTAAATCTCTCTTTCTAAAGGTCGGATAGTTAAATCCGGTGCAGCTTCCCACACTGCAGTCCATTAGGGAACCGAGCGGTGAAGTTGATTTAGACGCCGCCAGGGGTTGCTTTGAGGGCGGGTTCTCCGGGGACCAACCTGACCTCCGTTGCCTTGCGGCTAGCGGCCGTTTGAAGTGGGCGAAGTCAAAATACATTCATCACAAATGGAAAATAAATGTCCTATGCCACTGGGGTGGCCACACAACCATTAGCGCGCCGTACAAGCTTTATTTTCTTAACGTACCGCCGGCATGTGTCTCTTCCTTTCCCCCACAAAACTGACCCCGATTTCTCTGAGGTACCCACCGTCCCCACATGCTGTTATGGTTGGAGAGGTGATCGAAGGTCCCAAAAGTGTTTTTTTTTGGCATTCCTGAACTGTTCACTGATTCAACTTTTTGACATTTGGTGGGAAAAGGCTGTAGGGTGTACAGGGTGGGGGATAAGTAACTAATGCTGATTGTGTTGAGAGTGTAAATATTGTCGAGCTACTATTGCTCAGTACTTTTGTTGAGCCTCAAGCCTTTTTCCCCCTCTTATTTTCCGACATCTGGTCCTAAAGATCTCCTCAATGCATGGAAGTACACACCCAATGTTTTCCCGATCTTTTCTGCTGTCCTCACGACCCTCTGGATGGCTTTCTTGTCCTCATGGATAGGAGGCCACATGGATAGCCTTGGCGCCCCGGGTCTCTGGCAGTGAGTTGGGCTAGGGTGGCCGGGTGATGCAGCATCACACTAGACCGCCAGGGTCGTTTCTACCCGTCCTCTTGCCATGTACTCCTCTTACTGCGGAGGAGCACTGAAGAGATGGTACCCAGAGAAAGGGCTGGGGAACAGTGTGACGCTTTGGCCTCGGTCCTCCGTGGGCCTTTTGAAAGACGATGGGCACATTGATAATACATTTTTATCTGCGTAAAGGAGCCGTGTATATTAAGGAGCCCCCCCCCCCCCCCCCTCCAGGACAATGCAAGCTTTCCTCAGATGTTAAGCAGCATTGCCGTAGTCTGCCATGTGCCCTCGATTGCTCATCTGCTGGTTTGTACTTGTGTGTGTTTGCTGCTTTGCTGCTGGTGCGTTGCACTAATGGAACTCCATTACACTTGATACTTGATTGGTAAATAGTGCTCACCTGTTGCCCTCATGTATGTGTATAGGTTTGTGGAGTGTGTGTGGTTGGTGGCTGGTTGAAGCAGCCTCACCTGGCCTGAGTTAGACTAATCGGGGCTAAAACAGCCACCACCACACATGCACTCGAGGAAGAGCTCTAGCATGTTCCATCTGCTCTGTTCACAACGATTCAAACTCAAACTCGCAGTAAACCGGATCTCCCTGTGTCCCTGTCTTCGGGAGGAGCCCTCAATCAGACATTTACATGGCTGGTGGCAGCATTGTCTGCTACAGTGTTATATTCTTCCTGACAAATAGTGACTCGTCAAAAGTGTTTAGTTGGACCTTTCTTTTGAGTAAGGCTAGTAGTACACACACACACACACACACACACACACACGTATTTCCTGTATTGTGTAAGATCTGAAATACGACTCCTGTGAACCTGTGGAACTGCAATTTCAGTTGAGTTTTATGAGATGTGTTCGTTATCATGTAGCTTATTAGGCCCTGGCTCATGAAGAATGGTGTATTACTCTTTGATTTCCCAAGAACCCTGTACTCAACCCTACAAGACAACACAAGCTACAGGCCTGTCATCCGGGTCTATCCTTTAATGACTTGATTTTGCCTATGACTAATACTGCTAACTAATGCTCTCTCTCTGTATATGTCTCCCTCTGTCTCTCTCTCTCTCTCTCTCTGTCATAAAACAAGCAAACAACGTTGTTTTTTGAACCTTACGTAATCAAATAAACTAAATCGCACTGTCATCCACAGCTTGCGTAACCTGCTGGCAACCTGCTGTGTGACTGCTGTGGTGTTTTAAGCCAAAAAACACCAAAACGGTGTGTGTGTGTGTGTGTGTGTGTGTGTGTGTGTGTGTGTGTGTGTGTGTGTGTGTGTGTGTGTGTGTGTGTGTGTGTGTGTGTGTGTGTGTGTGTGTGTGTGTGTGTGTGTGTGTGTGTGTGTGTGTGTGTGTGTGTGTGTGTGTGTACAGCAGAATGGTACAAGGAGGTACAAGAAAGATAACAAGTAAAATGCAATGTGTCATAGTAGGAAAGTAGCAACACACACAGGCAAAAGAGGGAGAACATAAAGTGTAAGCGGGAGGAGGGGCAGCTGGTGTGT
>CM051003.1:2431968-2439468 GCA_027704905.1 Muraenolepis orangiensis | reverse complement strand
CTAATGTCACTGTGTACAGTACATGTATGTGACCAATAAAGAGGATTCAATCCTCCAGATTGATATTTAGATTTAGATCTGACTGTGAATTAAACGGGTGAGGCTGATGGTGCCAACAAAAGTATGTCAGGCATTGGATTCTAGCGACCTGAATTGCTAGCATATACAGCAACGCAGGTCAGCCTCTGATGGAGTTACATGTTAGTGTATTACCGTACATACTGTAGTGTGTGTGTGTGTGTGTGTGTGTGTGTGTGTGTGTGTGTGTGTGTGTGTGTGTGTGTGTGCGTGTGCGTGCGCGCGCGTGTGTGTGCGCGCGAGAGAGATACTGTGCCATGGCGGTTTTGGCATGGTCTTTTTAAAGCTTTAAATGTGCCCCACATTCTGCACATGCCCAGTGTGGTTTTCCTTGGCTCAATGCTCTACCAGCTGTCTGCGGACGCAGGAGCTGTGCGCTACAGTGGTGTGTGTGTGTGTCTGTGTATTGTAGGACTGAGAGACGTAAACACAGACACCTGCAGTTTTAATGACATGTGTGCATGTGTATGTATGTGCACAGTGCAGTGGGTGAGTCAGTGAAGGCTGATGCGATCCTGTCAGCTTGATGACGTGTGGTTAGTTAGTTTGTTGTGCACCGTGTATTCCGGGCCTTTGAACGTCAGCCAGTGTCTATTCCAGATGGCTGGGTCTCTCCACAGGGATTGGCTGCTTTATTGACCATTACATCAGACCCCCCGTAGTATGGGGGAAACATTCCGTTACGTCGCGTCTGCTCTTCGGTGCCTTGCTCAAGGGAACTTTGAAAGGCAAGCGCTTTGAAAGGCAAGCGTTTGAAAGATAGTCGGCTTGCGAGCTTAAGGTGATGATGGAGTGGCAGTGAACCGTTTCACAACCCTGGCTTTTCACCCTCCCACAACCTATCTCTAACCCTTCACTCTCTCTCTCTCTCTCTCTCTCTCTCTCTCTCTCTCTCTCTCTCTCTCTCTCTCTCTCTCTCTCTCTCTCTCTCTCTCTCTCTCTCTCTCTCTCTCTCTCTCTCTCTCTCTCTCTCTCTCTCTCTCTCCTTTTCTCTCTCTCTCTCTCCTTTTCTCTTTATGTCTGCTCGCTTGTTGTGGTTGCTGTTGTTTTGCGTCCAGTATTTTGGAGCAACTAACCCAGAAGACATGTCTGTAACGCTAACATGGCAGGGTATGTTTAAGCTAGAGCAGGGGCAGAGACCGACCAAAGGACTGTGTGTGATTGAGGCCTATGCTCACTGGGTTCTCGTGGGTTTTGATGTAATCATTTACTTATTTTTACGACTGCCAAGGTCACTACAGGCTGTTTTTCTGAAGCAGACGGGGCCTCACAGTGCAACAGTCTTGGTTGGTTTCAGCCGCAAAGAGGCAAGCGGTCATTTTATAGCAAATAGAAAGTAAAAATGTGAGCAAACAGCAGGACTAGCAGAAGTTTTTTCAAAACGCTTGGCTCACTTTCTTTGACGTTTGTGGGATGTTTCAGCCACTATAAAGTAATGAGATATTATTGTTTAATTGTGTTTTCAGATATTAGAATAAACATTGTGGATTTTACCTTGACTGCATTCTTGTACTAAGTTGATTCATGTTGGTCCTCAGAAGAGGAGGAAGGAAGGATCAAGTGTTTAGGATGCCAACTCTAATTCCTTCACAAGTAAGCCAGGATGAGACTACGTAGCAACCGTCCAATTATCAAAAACATAACATTCAGTTCTCAGTCAGAAATACAAACAATGTAATGACGAGTCCCAAAAGGAGATCAAACCCAGACCATGTCAAAGTGACATTCATTTTGCTGCTGTTCTTTTGTGTCATTGTTGTATACGTGCATACAGAGTCAATTAATTACTTTGTTATGTTCTAGGAATGGGATCCAGGAAGCACACTCTTTTATCTATTCCTTCCCGCAGATAAATAGTATCTGCTTTTATGTATAAAGCTACCACTTTGATCTCGTGCGGCGATTGCTATGCTCTATATATATATATATATAGTTTGTTTTTCCCTTTTCCTTTGTTCTGAAACATTTGGTGGCTGATTGCGTCCCAGAGACTCCCTTTTTTTGGTTTCTCTTTTTGGAGTGCCGTTTTTGTTTCTCTCTCTCTTTGTCTCTCTCTGGTAATATCTCCTGGTGGTTGCTACATTCATCGTCGATCGTTAGGCAGCATGTGGATCTAGTGTTGAAATGTTGCATTTAGCTAGAATATCCTTCAAACAAAAGAGCTTTATTTGTTTGTTTGTTAGTCTCATACGTTTTTGCTATGGGGATTGACACCGTGACGAACACTGAACGGCATCTGTGTAATGTGGATTCCTTTTCTTTTTTAAAGATTGAAGCATCACTTCTTGTTTAATGCTTTGTATAAAATCACGAGCCAAAACAATGTCACTTTTAATGGAACTTTTCACCGGGGTGATCCAGTGCACTACTTAGGTAATGCAGGGCATAGAGTTTGTTCAGAGTGGAGGGAGATTTTGCGACATTGCATTTTTAATGCAGGGCTGAGTCACTGATGGGTGTGCAGGCTGGCAGGCAGGCTGGCACACACACACACACACACACACACACACAATAGCACTGCGTGTAGCTGCCTCCTCTCTCTGTAACACTGTCACGTAAGGCTGGGTAAGAGATGGATAGCTCTGTGCTCACCAGGCAGCATGTGTGAGCAAAAAGGACGAGTGCTGGTGTGTTTGTGTGTACATCATCTGTCTGAGACGTGATTGCTAGATTAAGGTCTTGTTTTGGTTGTTTTTGTACGTCATCTTTGAACAGTCTTTGAACAACAGTATTTCAATCGTCTCCTCTTCCCCTTCATAGCACACAGGGTTGGGAGAGAAAGAGAGGGATATAGAGAGAGAGGGAAAGAGAGAGATTTATTTCCTGGATCCATGGTAGCATTCGACAAGACCCGACGTGTACAGGTGACCTCGTTCACAAGTGCTTCTTGTTGAAGCTCACGTTGCTCTATTATATACGCGTGACGGCCCCAACTGTTCCTACCTGTCCCGTAACCTCAGTGGCGCTGTGGGCCAAACCGCGGCCTGCCGTGACTTCATGGGACACGTGATGACGACACCTAATCGTTAGAAGCGCTATCAAGCGTGTGTCTTGTGACTCAGAGGAGGACTGGACCGAAAGGACTTCTGTCTTCTGTCCTAGATATCTGATCTCAATCTAATTCAACGTGATTGTGTCTTATTTGGTCTCAGAAAGAATATCAACATTGCATTTAAATCTTCCAGGACTCCAATTAGTGTTACTGTTATTATTATTTTTATTTATTAGACACTGTCATCCTCATACTTTAGTTAATATATTATTGGACATGGAGGAGCTTCTTGTTCTCCATTGGGCCCCAGGGGATGAGCAGAGTTCCCTATCCACTGCTGCGGGCGGCAGTCTAGCTCAGGAGGTAGAGCGGTCGCCTCACAACCGGAAGGTTGCTGGTTCGATCCCCGGCTCCTCCTAGCAAAAACTGTCGAGGTGTCCTTGAGGAAGACCCTAACCCTAACTGCTCCCCGGGCGCTGTATGAATAGCTGCCCACTGCTCCTAATACTAGGATGGGTTAAATGCAGAGAACACATTTCACTGTATGTCTTCATGTATGTGACCAATAAAGAGGATTCAATCCTCACGATTTGTTGTTGTTGTTGTTGTTGACACATTAAATTGTGTCTGTCACTTGTCTGTCTCCGCTCCAAGGGCCTGACACCCCCACACTGAGGGTCTGGGCTGGTTTCCTGTCCTCTCGCTGCTCTTAAAGACCTCTGCTGAGAGAGAGAGAGGGAGGGAGAGAGGGAGAGAGAGAGAGAGATGGAAGATTAATGTGTGTGGCTTTTTAAGTGTACAAAGAAACCCTTTTTGTTTTTTTACACTTTAATCCTCACAGCTTTAAAGTAAGCCGTGATCTGTTCTATGTTGTTTTTTTGAGAATTGCTCTGCTTTTTAGTTGTTTTTACCAGCCCTGGCTGGTCCAACTGTATTTTTTGGCCGTAAATTATGTAAACAGTTAAATCTAAGGCCTTCTGAACCCAGATTTCTCTTCCTGTTATCACTGTTGGTTTTGTTTTGTTTAACCAAATAGTGAAGAGCCTGTTTGTATTTGTGTCAACACTGATGTAATCTAGCGTGCTGAAGAGTGACAAGTGCACACCAGTATCATGGTGGAAATATTATATAATGCAAAAATGTGATTGCCTTTTCCTACTGGTGATTCATTTAAGATGGTGTGTGTGTGTGTGTGTGTGTGTGTGTGTGTGTGTGTGTGTGTGTGTGTGTGTGTGTGTGTGTGTGTGTGTGTGTGTGTGTGTGTGTGTGTGTGTGTGTGTGTGTGTGTGTGTGTGTGTGTGTGTGTGTGTGTGTGTGTGACTCCTTGGAAAGTAGAGTTGGAGAAACACGATCACTCCCAGTCACTACTTGTTATCATATTTTCGAGATTAGAAAGAGATGTTGTGTAGAGGGAAAAGAGAAGAGGACCCAGGACCGATCCTTGTGGAACCCCAGTAGTCAGTCTGCATGGTTCTGACACTGACCCTCTCAGTGCTACCTGGTAGGAGCAATCATCAGGTAGGATGCAAACAAGGAGAAAGCTGAGCCCGAGATACCCATCCCCTCAAGGGTGAAGAGGAGAATCTGGTGGTTCAGTGTCGAATGCTGCAGACAGGTCCAGGAGTATCAGGACAGAGGAGAGAGAGTTCGCTCTTGCAGCATGGAGCAACTCTGTCACTGCCAGGAGGGCAGTCTCGTTTGAGTTACCTGCCTTGAAACCAGACAGGTCCAAGAGGCAGTTCTGGTGGAGGTACAAGGACAATTGGTTAAAGACAGCACGTTCAAGAGTTTTGGATAAGAAGGGCAAAATGGAAACCGGTCTGTAGTTCTTGACTTCAGAGGGGTCGAGTGTTGGTTTCTTCAGGAGGTGGTGAATCTGGCAGTCTTAAAAGAAGCGAGAAAGCATCCAGTCGTCAGAGATGTGTTGATGATGTGTGTCAGGAAGGGCAGGAGTTCAATCCTTTAAAGTATCATTAGTGTTTACTAAGCTTCTTTACTTTTTTACTTCACTTCTTTACCAAATACTTCAAAGCAGGTTGCTTTATTTTAATGTCAATAATATAATGAAATTCTGCATATGCTATGCTTTTAAAGTCTAGCATGCTCTCTCCCGTGCTCTCTCTCTCTCTCACTCTCTCTCATGCTCTCTCCCTCTCTCTTATTTCATATTCACACTCACGATAACACAGGAAGCCCTATCAATAGGCAGCCCACAGTGCTCTGGGTTCATGCTGTGTCTCCCACCACCACCACATTGACTCAGTACAGTACAGTCATCTCTCCATGAAAAGGAACAGTGAAAAAATTAATTAATTAATTAATTAATTATTTAATGATTTAATAAATCCCATTCACCACAGCTACACATCCGCAGACCTGCATAGAGCTGGGTCAGTCGCCACGGCAACCCTGCCTCTCGCGGTGGAGGAATGTCTGGCAGGACTTCAGAACTTCCAGAGGCCCGGAGCCTGTATGTGTTCTGACTTAATGGCTCACTGTTGGGGAGGTGGTGCCCATAACCCCACCCCATTCTACTAGGCTTACAATCTATGGCTCTGACTCCCTTCTGCAGCTGGACAGGAGAGAGAGAGAGAGAGAGAGAGAGAGAGAGAGGAAAAGTAGAGTTGGACAAACACCGTCACTCCCACTCCCGGTCACTACTTGTTATCATATTTTTCGAGATAAGAAATTTCAGTTATCTTATCTGTTGACACACAGCCTCCACACACAATACCAGTTTCCACGGGGACACGCATACCTCCGCCCCACCAAAATGTCCCCTGGATCCGGATCGGCACCAAAATCGAATCGACCCCTTGATCCTTGGCCCATAATAATTCTAAGCACCAAGTTCACGTTGCTTCACAGTCTAAAAGCTGTTTCCCAGTTTTATGATTTGTTACTACTATGCCTTCAATGTCCATGTACATATTATTATTATTATTATTATTATTATTATTATTACTATATTTACTATATTTTATTATAGGGTGAGAAGCTCAGTCACTCGTGAGAGACTCGGAGTAGAGCCGCTGCTCCTTCGCGTAGAAAGGAGCCAGTTGAGGTGGTTCGGGCATCTAGTAAGGATGCTTCCTGGTCGCCTCCCGAGGGAGGTTTTCCAGGCACATCCAACTGGGAAGAGACCACGGGGCAGACCGAGGTACAGGTGGGGTGATTACATCTCCACACTGGCCTGGGAACGCCTCGGGATCCCCCAGTCAGAGCTAGTCGATGTTGCCAGGGAGAGGGAAGTTTGGAGTCCCCTGCTGGAGCTGCTACCTCCGCGACCCGATTTCGGATAAGCGGGAGAAGATGGATGGATGGATGGATTATTATTACTACACACCTATTGACCCTGTATTGTATTTCCCATATCAATTGTCCAAGTGATCAGAGTGTTGGTAACAATGCGTTAATTATCGCATTCGTGCTAAATTAACCACTTATTCTATTTATTCTATACATATACTGAATGATGTTCTTGTAATAATACGTGTTATCATCTTTTGCATTTGACTCATTCAGAAAACCCCGTTTTCTGAGGGTGTTATGTTAACTTGGACCTGTCAAGACTCCCTTTATTACTGAAGGCGGACAAAGTCACACAACGTGTGGTTGTGTGTTTGTGTGTGTGTGTGTGTGTGTGTGTGTGCGTTTGGATCAACTAAGTCTCTCTCTCTCTCTTGCTCTCTGTCTCTTGACCAGGCATTTAAGGACGAGTTGGAGGGGCTGATCCAGGAACAGATGAACAAAGGGAACGACCCCACAGGCTTGCTGGCCCTCAGACAGATTGCCGACTTCTTCATGGCCAGTTCAGTGGCTGGCTACAACACCTCCCCCCTCAGTGAGTACTCGCAGTGGTACTTCCCGTCGCCCCCGACAACCGCTTGAGTTTTTTAAACTCGACCCCCTAGTTCTTGTTAAGTGTGTCCCTCCAAAAATGCAAATATACCCTGAAATGCGTGTGTTACAGTGTGCATACATGTGTGTTACAGTCTGCATGCATGTATGTGTTACAGTGTGCATTCATGTGTGTGTGTGTGTGTGTGTTACAGTCTGCATGCGTGTGTGTGTGTGTTACAGTGTGTGTGTGTGTGTGTGTGTGTGTGTGTGTGTTACGGTGTGCATGCCTGTGTGTGTTACAGTGTGCCTTCACGTGCGTGTGTGTGTGTGTTACAGTCTGCATGCGTGTGTGTGTTTACATTACATTACATAAGTCATTTAGCAGACACTTTTATCTAAAGTGACTTGCAATAGTGCGTTCAACAAAGTTAGGTAAGGTAGGTAAGTCTCCAAGAAAAGTCTCAGGTAAAAGTACAATAAGTTCAGGTAAAAGTACAATAAGGTAAAAACAATTGTTGCAGTGTGCATTCACGTGCGTATGTGTTACCGTGTGCATGCATACTTCCATGTGAAGATGAGAAATATGT
>CM051003.1:2399468-2429468 GCA_027704905.1 Muraenolepis orangiensis | reverse complement strand
ATATTCAGGCAATTTTAAATTGGCACTTTGTCAGTGATCATTGATAAACTCATTCCGGGGACCATAAACCTGGATTGAACCTGGATTGAATGACAAGGCAATGTTTATCACTAGGAATTAGTGAATGGTGGAAATGGACAATAATAATAATTGAGTGAGCTTTGAGGGTGAATTGTTTTTTGTGTAAAGTATATTTACCTGTATTGAATTAAAATAAGACATACTATCATAAAGTAAAACCAGCAATGCACTAAATCACGTCAATGGTCTAATCACGAGCCAAAGAAACACCACCTTGTCACGGTCAGCCATGCTTTCTGTTTACGTTTGGCGTCATTTGGTGCTATTTTGACACACATATTTGTGTGACTTTGAAGCGTTAGAAAAAGCATTTTTCATCAGTATTTTCACAGATGAATCAGTTAAATTGATGTGTATTAACAGGGTTTTTTTCTGAAATGTTAGGGAGGATGGTCCTCCCTTTCCTCAATGGACGAGCCTCCACTGGTGTGTATAGCATTGGCCAGTGAACAGCTATTTTGATGCGGTGGTTTAGCACAGAGTGGATGTGTATTCACTACTCTGCCTGTGTTTTATTTTTATACTTTTTGTGGATGGCAGTTTGGGTAAATCATAGTGTGTGTGTGTGTGTGTGTGTGTGTGTGTGTGTGTGTGTGTGTGTGTGTGTGTGTGTGTGTGTGTGTGTGTGTGTGTGTGTGTGTGTGTGTGTGTGTGTGTGTGTGTGTGTGTGTGTGTGTGTGTGTGTGTGTGTTGAGGTCTTTATGGTGTCCGGTCCTCGTAAGGATACTGAACCTTCTCCTCAAACCAAGCGTTTTAGAGTTATGGGAAGCCAAGAACGCATTCCCAGGGCATTACATATTGTTGACTGACTACACACACACACACACACACACACACTCACTCACTCACTCACTCACTCACTCACTCACTCACTCACTCACTCACTCACTCACTCACTCACTCACTCACTCACTCACTCTCTCACTCTCTCACTAACACTCACACAACCTTAAATGTATCGCTGAAGGGCATCTTGGATCAGATTCACCATCAGCCATGTCACAGTAGTTGTGTCCGATTGTCGGATTTCCCAGATGGGGTCCTCAGTGGAATCCTGGGATACTGAGTTCCCCTTCGGAAACTCCGCTACTCCACCGAGTCACTCGGCCACTCCTTCTCAGCCCATCCAAAATGGGAGGCTTTCGCTGTGCTCTTGATGTCATCGCCTTCTAAAGCCGACCACATACGACGTCACCTTTCCAAGTTAACCTATCTCCCGGTGGCGTGCTGGTATATATTTAGGGGGGGGGGAGAGAGAGAGTCAAAGAGAGAGAGAGAGAGAGAGAGAGAGAGAGCTCAAAACACCGCACAGCGTGGTGCCATTCACTTTGCAGGCTAAGAGGTCAATAGTCTGCCTCTATGGATCTGGCCGTGTTTCGCTCTTGCATCTGGCCTATGAGTGGGCTGAACACACCCCAGGGATATTGGTCGTCCGTCCCCCCAGTCCCCCCCACCTCCCCACCACCACGAAAACACCTCTCAGCCCTGCTGTGCTCTCACACCCTTTTTCGGTTTTGAAGTAAGACAAACACATTTACACTTCGGTACATTGTGCCTGAAGTTTCATTCTTCCAGCCATTACACTTGAACAAACCGATACTAGCAATAATGGATGATGAGGGTCAGTCTAATGGGGGCTGAGACGTCCACGTGCCACGTGTTAAGTCCAGTGTTTTGGCGCTGCGGATGTCTCTTAATCTTGCTAGACTGCAGTCTCCGTCGTCCTGGCTTGCATCACGAGAGTCTATGTCGTTAGCGTGGTTACGGGAAACATGCCCCACCGGGTTTATAATTAGATGGAGCTTTGTTTTGGGGGTTAATGGCTAATGACTCTTTTTACTCCCGCTGACAGATCGTATTGCTCATTACGTTTTTCTACTCTCTAATTGAATCTTGCGTCTGTCCCGGTTCTCCGCTCTCTCTCACTGGCCCCAGTGCCTCTTCCTGCCCTCTTGTCTTCCTGCACGGTGACTTGATCACATCCTAATTGATGTGAATGCTAACGAGGGCTACCGCTAGACAAGGTTTGCCCAACTAATGCGCCCCCAGCTTAGGTCTTGCCTCTCTCAGCCCGAAATGTAAATAATAATAATAATAATAATACATTTATTTCATAGTGCGCTTTACAAGACAATCAGAGACATTTTACTTCATTAAAAATAATTTGGTATATGCATGAATACATTTCAGAGGAAACAACGGTTTAAAAACATAACACAAACACAAAACACAACACTAATTACACGCAGAACTTAAAAGCAGTTGTGGACAGGTGAGTTTTGGCGAGTGATTTGAACATGGATGGATGGGTACAGTCACGGATGTGTTTGGGGAGAGAGTTCCGGAGGGAGGGGCCAGCTATGGGAGAACGCTCTGTTAGCCCCAGGTCCGGTGCTGAGGTTCTGGGTGGTGGAGACAGGAGGTTGGCATCAGAGGAGTGTGCGGGTTTCATCTGTCTAAGCGTAGTGGTGTCCCTGAGCAAGATACCTCACACTGCCCTGTCCTGGCCAGGGTAATACTGCCCTCTATGTGTGACTATGCGTATGACCGGTTGGTTGTGAGGCATGGATTGTAAAGCACTTTAAGAGGCCATTATTAAACATGTGTGTTTGGTCCAGTCCAGACCAACACATGTCACATCACACAACACACGTCTCTCTCTCTCTCTCTCTCTCTCTCTCTCTCTCTCTCTCTCTCTCTCTCTCTCTCTCTCTCACTCTCACTCTCACTCTCACTCTCACTCTCTCTCTCACTCTCCCTTTCTCTCCTTGTTTCTCTCCCAGGTAAAGGTCAACATCCTCGGGGACGTGATCGACCAGGGCTCCACCAACCTGAGGATCGACCCGGTGGGCTTCAGCCCCCACGCCGCCATCTACTCCATGCGGCCGGACGTGCGCTGTGCCATCCACGTGCACTCTCCCGCCATCGCCGCAGTCAGTCACTTCTTTGCTTGAAAAATAAATTATACTAATTGTGTGTGTGTGTGTGTGTGTGTGTGTGTGTGTGTGTATGTGTATGTGTATGTGTGTGTGTGTGTGTGTGTGTGTGTGAGATGTTTTGTGCTTTAACCTCGCTTAGGCGTGAGAAGGGTGAATATTTGAGTGAGTGCATTTGCTAACACTCTCTGCACACAAACAGCCGTTCAGGTCGCTTCTAGCGTTATTCCATTCCTGACAACATTAAGTGGATCACTGTCAACCTTCTGACCATAAACATTATACCCCCCCCAACCCCATCCCCAGGTGTCGTCTATGAAGTGTGGCATCCTGGCCATCTCCCAGGAGTCCCTCATACTGGGTGACATTGCCTACTTCAACTACCAGGGCAGCCTGGACGACCAGGAGGAGCGCAGGGAGCTGCAAAAGGCCCTGGGACCCTCAGCCAAGGTGTGTGTGTGTGTGTGTGTGTGTGTGTGTGTGTGTGTGTGTGTGTGTGTGTGTGTGTGTGTGTGTGTGTGTGTGTGTGTGTGTGTGTGTGTGTGTGTGTGTGTGTGTGTGTGTGTGTGTGTGTGTGTGTGTATCGGTGTACTGTAACTTGTGTGTGCTTACACAGGTGCTAGTGCTGAGGAACCATGGTGTGGTGGCTCTCGGGGAGACGATCGAAGAGGCCTTTCACTACATCTACAATGTCCAGTATGCCTGCGAGATCCAGGTACACACACGCACACACACATGCCTGTCCAAAGGTGGTCTTTGGACACCAGGTGCCTCTTCTCCCTGATGAATCGTGGAGGGTGGGGTGGACAAATGTTTTACCCTAATCTGGTTGTTTTTTTTCCATCTCTGGGGTTCTAGTTTATCTTGTGCTCTTTGTCTCCACCTTGTGGTTGTGCAGGTGAATGCCATCTCGTGTGCCGGCGGTGTAGAGAACCTGACAATTCTGGACAGGGAGGTGTTCAAGATGCGGACTTTCGGTGTTGCCAACCCAGACCACATCACAATGGGAGGCCAACAACCCAAGTGTAAGCTCGGGGAGATGGAATTTGAGGCCCTGATGAGGATGTTGGACAACCTGGTGAGCATATACACACACACACACACGCACACACAAATACACACTATATATAACGGAATATATACTGCACCTATACATCTCTCTCTCTCTCTCTCTCTCTCTCTCTCTCTCTCTCTCTCTCTCTCTCTCTCTCTCTCTCTCTCTCTCTCTCTCTCTCTCTCTCTCTCTCTCTCTCTCTCTCTCTCTCTCTCTCTCTCTCTCTGTGTAATTAAATTCACAAGAGCTACATATAATAATATATAATATACATTTATATTTTCATTTGAGAGAGGGGGAAGGAGAGCGGGGGAGGGAAAGAGAGAGACTGACTGACTGACTCGTTCCAGGCCCCCCCCCGTGTCACGTCTCCTGCTTTGTGTCAAGAGAGACCTGACTGTGTTTGTGTTTGTTTTCCTGCACACACCCCCCCCCCTCCCTCCCTCCCCACCCGCCCAGGGCTACAGGACGGGCCACGCCTACCGCCTCTCCATCATGCGGGAGAAGCCTCGACACAAGAGCGAGGTGGAGATTCCCGCCACGGTGACGGCGTTCCTGTTCGAGGAGGACGACGAGGGGGAGGCCGCCGGAGGAGCCTCACGCCAGCCCTTCAAGTTCCTGCAGCAGCGGCAGCAGCGGGAGAAGACCCGCTGGCTCAACTCGCCCAACAGCTACACCAAGGTCCACGTGGAGGGAAGCGCCGAGCGCCACTACAGCCGCACCACCACGGTAAGGATGTGGGCAGCGGCAAGAGGGGGTATTCTCCGTGTTCATTATGCTCCGGTCTTTATGTATGTGTTTTTGAGTATGTTCCAAGATTCACACAAGTGCATTTGTGTGCCACAAGTGCATTTGGAGTGCTGAGGCCTACTCCCCCACTCATTCCCGCAGTATGAATTTCTACAACTATACTATACTACACTATACTATACAATACTATATGTAGCAGACAACGCTGCCACCAGCCATTGCAATGGCTTCTTGAAGGCTCCTCCCAAAGACGAGGACACAGGGTGATCTTCCTCGAGTGTGTGTGGTAGAGGCTGTTTTCACCTGTGGGCCTTGATTAACAATGACCCACAAGTGTGTGCTGGTGTGATAGTTTTTATCCACAGGCAGTGTGCCTACTGAACTACTAGTAGTGCTGCCACTATCATAACATTGTTATCCATATCACATTACGCTATCATACTTTGCTGGACTTTCTGAACTCATTACAGTAACTGCACTGTACTGTACTGTATTCATGATGCTGCTGCACTACTGGCACTTTAAAATGCTTTTTAAATGCTTTTTGCACAATTCAACACATGTACATATCATCATATCAGTATATCATTCACTTTATTGTTATTTTTATTGCGTACAGTATTGTTATAGTAAAGTGTTTATAGTATATAGAAGTACATAGTATAGTATATAGTCTTGTTAATAGTTTATAGCATTGCATATTATAGGTAGGACATTATGTTGTTTATAGTATAGTAATGTTTAGTATAGTATTGTTGTAAGAAATTCATACTGCAGGAGGGAATGGGGAATAATCATTCCATTGTACTTCATATTGAATCTTGAATCTTCACTATAATAATACTATACAATAGAAAATAACAATATAGTGTCTAATGGATGATATATGTACATATAGATGATGGTGCAAAAAGCATTTTAAAGTGACAAAGTGGCAGCATCATATGTTTTGTTTATTTGTGTGTGTGTGTGTGTGTGTGTGTTTAGTTTAGTTTGATTGTGTGTGTATATTTTCTTGTGTGTTTGCATCTGTGTTTTTGCTTCTTTATTTGTGTCTGGTGGTCCATCTTCGTCGGAGCTTCAAAGTGTTCAGGCCAAAAGATTATAGCGCCCTCTTTTGGCTGAATAAAGAATTTCAGAGCTTCACAGCATTTCAGCTTGTATATAGCCCTGGTATAGACCTTTTATCAGTCATTACAGTGAAATATACAAGATGCTTTATTGGCCATTAGCAACAAGTACAATGGAATGCTTACTCCCCATTCCCTCCCACGGTTAGATTTTTTTTAAACAATACTATAAAAAATTACTATATACAATAAAAATCTGCATAAAAAGAACAAAAAATGTTATATATATATTATAGTGTATTGTAGTGACGGATGATATTTACATGTTTTGAATTGTGCAAAAATATTTAAAGGTCGCACCATACCATAGCTGAGAATCGTCACAGCAACACATTCTACGTCCCTTGGCTCACAGTACCGTTTATGACCACTAGATGGAGCTTGTTAAATGTTGTCAAATACTGTTACAGCAGTTTATATATATCAAATTAATGGCTGTTCAGTTTATTAAAAACGTATAGGCTGTCCTCAAATTAAATTATATTAGAGGGTTAAGCTATGTATTTGAGTGGATTATAAAAAAAAAATCATAGGGTCCAGAAAAACGTTTTTTATTTTATTTGTTGGTATAATACTATAAAAAATACTATATACAATAAAAATCTGCATAAAAAGAACAATATAGTGACGGATGATATTTACATGTTTTGAATTGTGCAAAAATATTTAAAGGTCGCACCATACCACGTAGATTCATAAGTGTTGACGAGGGAAAGGTTACAACAAATTAATGTCAATACTTGACTTTAATTGCTGCGAATATGTACTAATGTCATGTACCAGTATGGATTAGTAATCTGGTCACAAGTTGTTCTCTTACCTTTACCTTTGTTGAAAGACACTATTGTAAGTCACTTTGGATAAAAGCGTCTGCTAAATGACTGTAATGTAATGTAATGTACTAGTGTCTATAAGGACTGTAATGTAATGTACTAGTGTCTATAAGGACTGTAATGTAGTGTACTAGTGTCAAATATCGGCCCGGCTGAATAAGTACAACCGCACAAACCAACCATTCTCAGAAGACCCCCCCCCCCTTCATTGTACATTTCTTTGGCAAAATTATTCCGGAAACCAGAGTGTCTCTCTGGTGAGTGACGGCGTGACTCCCCAGGTCTGTTGGAGGACACTGACGGTGTTTGTTTCTCATCCCAGCCTCATCATTCTACATTGTTTCCCGTACAGTGGATGAAGGCCGACGAGACCGGCACGCCGATCAGGATTGAAGACCCCAACCAGTTTGTGCCCCTCAACACGGACCCCAGCGAGGTGCTGCAGAAGAGGAACAAGGTGAGTCCATCTCTCCCTTTCGGGAAATGCACTACACTGTTACTTCCTTCTTGTTATGGTTTGTTATTTGTTGTTGTTGTTCCCTCATCTCAATTGTGAGACTGACTGGGGGGGGGCTAACATACATATCTGCTATTAAAGACACAGATTTCCAGAGATTAGATTAGATTAGATTTGATTCAAATGCGTTGTCATTGCACAGCACAAGTACAGTACAGCGAAAATAAATTTAGCATCTAACCAGAGTGCAAATGTTGCAGTAAAGTGCATGGTGATATATCATTTATAATTTACAGTTTACAGTTGCTAAAAGACTACTTGATATAAAAACAGTTATAAGATTACTTGTAGAGTATGTGTGAGATATGACCATAATAATAGGTATATATATATGTATATATATATACACATACAGATGGGTTCCCACGTTTCAAAATATATTTAAATATATAATTTCTAAATTGAGTTACAGGGACTTCTTACATATAGTACAAATATACTATAAATAATATGTATATGTATAAAAACCTGCCTAGATTAACATAATACATTCAGTTTATGTAGTGCTTTTCTGATTACTCAAAGAGCCTAAGAACTTAGGCAAAGAGCCTAAGTTCTGGATCTAATAGATCCAGAACCATAAATGAATGGTGTATATTTAATGGTGCTGTTGTGTTTGTGTGTATGTGTATATATATGTATGTATGTATATGTATGTATGGATATATGTATATATATATATGTTTGTATATGTATGTATGTATGTATGTATATATATATATATGTATATATGTATGTATATATATATGTATGTGTATATATATACATATTTATATGTATGTATGTATATATATGTATATATATATATATGTATGTATATATATATATATATATATATATATATATATATAGTGCTTTTCTGAGTACTCAAAGTAAGTATGACATGACAGGTTGAAAGACACACACACCACACCACACCACACCACACCACCACCCCACCCCACCCCACACCACACCACACCACACTACACTACACCACCCCACCCCACTACACTACACTACACTACACTACACTACACTACACTACACTACACTACACTACACTACACTACACTACACTACACTACACTACACTACACTACACTACACTACACTACACTACACTACACTACACTACACCACACCCCACTACACTGGACACTCCACTCAAAATAGATCCAGAACCATAACATGAATGGTGTATAATAATAATATTATATATATATATATATATATATATATATATATATATAATGGTGCTGTTGTGTTATTGGGTGGTATCACAGATCAGAGACCAGAACCGTATGGACATGATGTCATCAGGCCCACGTTCACAGCACCTGGCAGGCATCCCTGTAGATGTGCCCAGACAGGTGAGAATCAGCACAGCGACACGTTCTACTGTCACCTGGCTCACAGTACCGTTTATAACCACTAGATGGAGCTTGTTAAATGTTGTAAAAGATACTGTTACAGCAGTTTATATATATATATATATATATATATATATATCAAATGAATGGCTGTTTAGTTTATTAAAAACGTATAGGCTGTCCTCAAATTTTAATTATATTAAATGGTTAAACTATGTATTTGAGTGGATTGTAAAAAAAAAAAAATCATAGGGACCAAAAAATATATATATATATTTTCTTAAAGGACCAGGTTCAGATAAAAGTTCTGGTAAATATCCAAGCATGTAAGAAATGTTCTTCAGTTGCATTGCCGTTCGTGTTCGTTTGTTTACACCGTGAAGAGAGAACTCAAAAGAAAGGTTCATTCATTTACCGATGTGTTTCATGGGTTTGCACAGTAAATTCACCCTGTCACCCCCCCCCCCCCACCCACTCCCCCCAGTATAACATGTCATAAAATCCATGTGGTTGTCTCAGTTGATAGCAGAGCGTCTGGCTGTTTCACTACAGTGTCTGGTGTCTCTGCGGCGTCACAGTGTTGTAGGCAGTGTTATAAAAGGCATGCAGGACTTATTGGGTGTAAACTGCAATGTGGAATGTGTGGTACACTGCCATTATCCCACATGTGGTCCACACTTATCTTTTGTATGAGCACACTGTAATTAAGGCTGACACTGCGTAATACTGCTACGCTGTTTGTGTGTTGCGTGGGTGCGCATTTGTCATCGTGAATAAGACCCTGTTTTCATGTGTGTGTGAGCGTGCGTGTGCATTCATTTGTGTGTGTGTGTGTGTGCGCACACACTATGTGTATGCGGCTCTGCATGTGCTTCTACGCGTGTGCCTGCCTCTACTGTACGCACATGTGTGTGTGTGTGTTTGCGTGGCTCTACGTGTTTGTGTGTGTGTGCGTGCACGTGTCCCTGCCTCTACTGTACTCTACTGTGTGCGTGTGCGTGTCCGTCCCACCATGCTAACTGCGTGTCCGTGCCACCATGCTAACTGCGTGTCCGTGCCACCATGCTAACTGCGTGTCCGTGCCACCATGCTAACAGCATGTCCGTCCCACCATGCTAACTGCGTGTCCGTGCCACCATGCTAACTGCGTGTCCATCCCACCATGCTAACTGTGTGTCCGTGCCACCATGCTAACTGCGTGTCCGTCCCCCTCTCCAGCCCTACGTGCCCACCGATGAGGAGCAGATGGCCCCCCTGCCCCCCAACCCCTTCAGCGAGATGTCGGGTGACTACCGCAAGAATGTGGAGAGCCACGGCCTCAGTGGTACGACACACACACACACACACACACACACACACATACTGTACACGGTCACACACTGTGTATGCAACTGCAAATTCTGAATTTGGACTTTCTAACAATGTCATATGCACTTGTGCATATGAGTGCATCTTCTGGCAGTCCATCGAAGTTCCGAGGATGCTGTTGCTTCCATTCACACACACAAGTGCACTTACCTGGTCTGTAACTGTGGTTTAGAATGAGGCCTGGTCTGTAACTGTGGTTTAGAATGAGGCCTGGTCTGTAACTGTGGTTTAGAATGAGGCCTGGTCTGTAACTGTGGTTAAGAATGAGGCCTGGTCTGTAACTGTGGTTTAGGAAGTGGCCTGGTCTGTAACTGTGGTTTAGAATGAGGCCTGGTCTGTAACTGTGGTTAAGAATGAGGCCTGGTCTGTAACTGTGGTTTAGGAAGTGGCCTGGTCTGTAACTGTGGTTTAGAATGAGGCCTGGTCTGTAACTGTGGTTAAGAATGAGGCCTGGTCTGTAACTGTGGTTTAGGAAGTGGCCTGGTCTGTAACTGTGGTTTAGAATGAGGCCTGGTCTGTAACTGTGGTTTAGAATGAGGCCTGGTCTGTAACTGTGGTTAAGAATGAGGCCTGGTCTGTAACTGTGGTTTAGGAAGTGGCCTGGTCTGTAACTGTGGTTTAGAATGAGGCCTGGTCTGTAACTGTGGTTTAGAATGAGGCCTGGTCTGTAACTGTGGTTTAGAATGAGGCATGGTCTGTAACTGTGGTTTAGAATGAGGCCTGGTCTGTAACTGTGGTTTAGAATGAGGCCTGGTCTGTAACTGTGGTTTAGGAAGTGGCCTGGTCTGTAACTGTGGTTTAGAATGAGGCCTGGTCTGTAACTGTGGTTTAGAATGAGGCCTGGTCTGTAGGGGGTCATCCACACAGGTTTGTATTTGTATGTGTATTAGGCGTGTGTGTGTGTGTGTTAGGGGCGTGTGTGAGCAGACAGGCGGACCAGACAGCAGGCCTTCACACCCGCCACATGAGCCCGGAGCCGGTTGCTATGACACCGTTGCCCCCTCAGTCCCATGACTCCCAGGTGGCCAATCTGGATTCAAGCTGGAAGCCATCTGGAACGCATGCTGAGGCCACACACACACACACACACACCTTATACAAAGATAGATTGGTGCCCGACTGCATCTGTACCTGTCTGTAATAATATTAACATTGCATTTTTAATTCGTTCTAAGAGTCACATAGAACCACAAATAGATGTGGACGTATGTGAACCGTTTCACACAAGAATTCACAGTTCCGGTGTTATGTGCGAAAGAAAGAATGTTTTAGTCTCTGAAGCTGTACCTTTGCTAAGTTGTCAATTGTTCTGAAGGGGATTTGAGACCTGTATAATCTATTTAAAAAAAAGAAAAAGATTGGCGTTTAAATATCTATAATTCACTTTGGCCGTGTCCTGAGCCCTGTTTGGTTTGTGTACGTGGAGGACTTGAACATTTGCTGCATGGGCATTAAACTCACACTCATACAAATACGATCAAGTCGATGCCCCTCTTAATGCTCCCATCGAAAGATCGACAAATACATCAAAATCAAAGCCCCTCCACCTCCTCCTGCTTTGGGATATAATCCATGCCGTTCACACACCCTACATTGCTATGTTATGGGCAACTGTTGAAATCCATTGGTGGGCATGACTGTGACATGGTAGTAGTCGGACCGGTTGTCTGTGCCACTGCTACACGAGGTATGTAAGGCTTGCCCAGCCGTCCATTCCTGCAGAATGCCATCTTGTGGATATGCGCTGCAGTTGCCACTCTTAATATTTCTGCTTCTAATATTAAGGCTCTGGGGCTTTATGTTGCACTGTGGGCTTGATAAAGACCAAACAAACCATTTGAGGACAAATCACCATTTACTGGTTTTGTCAAGCAGCTCTCTTACAGAAAATCAATTGATGTCCCCGTTAGAGTCGCCTGTTACCCCTTTGTATATCGGCACAGTGTTTTCAGCACTAATGCCTCACAGCAGGAAGGTGCTGGTGCTTTGATCCCTTGTTGTGTGGAGTTTGTATGTTAGTTAGGTTGTATGTTGTGTCTCCCAGTGTTCACCTGGGATTCCTCCCACACACAAAACATGCACCTTAACACCTTAAATGAGGCACAAGGCAAGGCCACTGCTGCTAGGGTGGCTTAGAAGTGTTGAATGTCCCCGTGGGTTTTTTTTAATTAAAGTACATCAAAATCAAATATTCAGCCTCATTATCTCTGCGGGAAGATTGCGGGAGTCGCCTGCGCGCGGGTCACGGCTGATCTGATTGACCATGTTTTGATTTTCACGAGAACAAACACCCAGCGAGCCTGCCCAGAGCGAGCAAGATGGCGCTGCCTGGGCCTTTTTGTTCTTTCTATCATCTCTTTCAACCGATTCGATTCGGGGGGGAGTTGATGTGTCACTGTATTTGGCGCGGGGGATAGTGGTTGGTGAAACAGGAACAAATAGCCCTTATCTCTTGAACCGGTGAAACCTCCGATCGCAACCTTGGCGGCGCAATCACCTCCAGCCATCTGACCGAGAGCAGAGCCAAGACTTCTGTGGATATTTTGAATGCCTGGCGGTCACCACAAGATCTGAGGAGCCCGTCACACTTGGCCCGCCGCCAGCGTAACGCACAGCCTAACATACTGTATATGTCTTCTGTGAATGCTCTGCATGGCATGTTCCTAACGTGTGTGTGTTACCACTAATATGTTAACCCTCCCATCCCCACTCCCATCCCCCTCACCCCCCACCCCCCCCCCCCCCACACACACACACACACACACACTTCACCTCAAACCCCCACACTTTCCAACCAACTAACCACCCTCCAACTCACACATTCACACAAAAATGCGACAATCCACACTGATCCTATCTCTTGTACCACACAATGATTCACCCACCCACCCACATACACATCAACTGCCTCCAACACACACACACACACACACACACACCTTCCACATGCACCCTCCCCTCACCGTACCTCCCTGCAGATGGCGAGCACGAGCTAACATCCGACGACGGTTCCACTCTCTCTCAGTCTCTCTCTGTGTCTCTCAACCAGACGCCGCAAGGCACTCCAGCTAAACAAGGTATCAGAGACTTGGGACGAGCCTCTTGCTACATTCTGTCGGGGGATGTTCTCCGCTTGTTTGTGTGTATTAGGGATGTTTCCTGGGGACCAATTGCCTTGACGTTAAACAAGATATTTTGTAAACTGCTAGTCGACAAGTCATAAAAAATGTATGATAATAAGAAAAAAATGCCTAGAAAATCTGTCAAAATTGGGCATATTACAATGTAGGAGGCCCAACATCTACGTGTGTCATTTTTTGGGGAAAAGCATTGTGTGTTATAAGAGCAGTTTTGAAAGGTTTTCATTACAAAA
This sequence comes from Muraenolepis orangiensis, assembly GCA_027704905.1. NCBI lineage: Eukaryota > Metazoa > Chordata > Actinopteri > Gadiformes > Muraenolepididae > Muraenolepis > Muraenolepis orangiensis. Next base: position 2,416,074 of record CM051003.1, on the reverse strand, counting down.
TCCTAATTTACATAGGGCTGAAAAGTGGCCTACTTTGCAACGTCAAGAGCAGTCGGCTCTCATGTATCGAAAAAGGTGTTTCCGCATCGCACGAGTTGAACTGTTGCGGTAGGAGTTAGGAGGTTTCTAGCTTTGGAAGTTTAAATCGAAATAACCATCCAAAATACATAGTTTTTGTTCAACGATCGTTGAACAAATCGTTTTCTCTCCCATCAGTTCGCTCAAGCTCAGTAGTCTTTGAGAAAGTTAAGATACAAGATACAAGATGTTTTATTGGCCATTTGCAAAACACAAGTACATTGGAATGCTTACTCCCATTCCCAGAGATTTATAAATATAATCTGGCAGATCCTGGCTTCCCTACTGTGAAACTGAATTGATGGACATTTCAACGATGGTCCTCCCGGGCGACTAGGAACAGCTGGGCCCAGCAGAGCACCAGCTCAGTTCATACATCTACGGGTTATTCTATATCAAAAAGAATATCTAATTAAAATGCATACATCCATCGTTATTAATCGACATCTAATTAAAACCGGTGGCCGAGGTAGGCCTATTTAAATGAAGACACCAGCGTAGACTTACCATGACATGACCCTAGTTACTGACTGAGGGTGAAGAGTGCTGTTGAGAATTGTGAACAATATTAAATGTAATTATTCAATTAATGATGAGATTATTAGGCCCAGTGGTCTGATTGATCTGATTAGGCCTATTGGTCTGATTTGTCTGATTAGCCCTGTCAGTCTGATTCGTATATGCATATCTATCAAAAAAAAGTACATGGCGTGCTTCCATGATTTTGCATATATTTCTGAAAAAAACATTTTCTCAGGACATTCTAATTCTGGTTCCCACTACCAATCTCAGCAACGACTGGTAGCATTGTGTGTGTGTGTGTGTGTGTGTGTGTGTGTGTGTGTGTGTGTGTGGTGTGTGTGTGTGTGTGTGTGTGTGTGTGTGTGTGTGTGTGTGTGTGTGTGTGTGTGTGTGTGTGTGTGTGTGTGTGTGTGTGTGTGTGTGTGTGTGTTTCCTAGAAAATGTGTACCAGAGGGAGAGGGGGGGAGGGAGAGAGAGAGGGAGAGAGCGCAGATTGAATTGCCATGAACGCACGTATTCTGCACTTGAGTGCGATGTTACGACGGATGTTACTCTACTAAGAGGCTACCAGCTCAGGTCGAGACTTTGTTCCTTTTTTTTATTTTTTCAATGTAGGCCTTTGTCCTGCTGACATTTGAGGACATTAACGGAAGGGAAGGCAAAGAGGTCAATTGTGAGGAGCCCCTCTGTCTGCTGGTTCTCCTGTTTGCTTATTGTGCAGGGAGCCAGTGGGCGGAGCTTAGAGGGACTTCAGCCAAGGTTGCACACTTCTGCAGGTTGGACCTGCAGGCTGCCATAAGGGTCTTATGTTCTATGGTTACATAGAACATCTGAGTTCTTTAGTTCTATGGTGTGTCTTTTGGGCTGAGTCTTATGGTTAGTTCTACAGTGTGTCTTTTGGGCTTAGTCTTATGTTTAGTTCTACGATGTGTCTTTTCGGCTTAGTGTTATGTTTAGTTCTACGATGTGTCTTTTCGGCTTAGTGTTATGTTTAGTTTTACGGTGTGTCTTTTGGGCTTAGTCTTATGTTTAGTTATATGGTGTGTCTTTTGGGCTTAGTCTTATGTTTAGTTCTACGATGTGTCTTTTGGGCTTAGTCTTATGTTTAGTTTTACGGTGTGTCTTTTGGGCTTAGTCTTATGTTTAGTTCTACAATGTGTCTTTTCGGCTTAGTGTTATGTTTAGTTCTACGATGTGTCTTTTGGGCTTAGTGTTATGTTTAGTTTTACGGTGTGTCTTTTGGGCTTAGTCTTATGTTTAGTTATATGGTGTGTCTTTTGGGCTTAGTCTTATGTTTAGTTCTACGATGTGTCTTTTGGGCTTAGTCTTATGTTTAGTTCTACAATGTGTCTTTTGGGCTTAGTCTTATGTTTAGTTCTACAATGTGTATTTTGGGCTTAGTCTTATGTTTAGTTTTATGGTGTGTCTTTTGGGCTTAGTCTTATGTTTAGTTTTATAATGTGTCTTTTGGGCTTAGTCTTATGTTTAGTTTTATGGTGTGTCTTTTGGGCTTAGTCTTATGTTTAGTTTTATAATGTGTCTTTTGGGCTTAGTCTAATGTTTAGTTATATGGTGTCTTTTGGGCTTAGTCTTATGTTCAGTTTTATGGTGTGTCTTTTTGGCTTAGTCTTATGTTTAGTTATATGGTGTGTCTTTTGGGCTTTGTCTTATGTTTAGTTCTACGATGTGTCTTTTGGGCTTAGTCTTATGTTCAGTTTTATGGTGTGTCTTTTGGGCTTAGTCTTATGTTTAGTTATATGGTGTGTCTTTTGGGCTTAGTCTTATGTTTTGTTTTATGGTGTGTATTTTGGGCTTAGTCTAATGTTTTGTTATATGGTGTGTCTTTTGGGCTTAGTCTTATGTTCAGTTTTATGGTGTGTCTTTTGGGCTTAGTCTTATGTTTAGTTATATGGTGTGTCTTTTGGGCTTTGTCTTATGTTTAGTTTTATGGTGTGTCTTTTGGGCTTAGTCTTATGTTTAGTTTTATGGTGTGTCTTTTGGGCTTAGTCTTATGTTTTGTTTTATGGTGTGTCTTTTGGGCTTAGTCTTATGTTTTGTTTTATGGTGTGTCTTTTGGGCTTAGTCTAATGTTTTGTTATATGGTGTGTCTTTTGGGCTTAGTCTTATGTTCAGTTTTATGGTGTGTCTTTTGGGCTTAGTCTTATGTTTAGTTATATGGTGTGTCTTTTGGGCTTTGTCTTATGTTTAGTTCTACGATGTGTCTTTTGGGCTTAGTCTTATGTTTAGTTTTATGGTGTGTCTTTTGGGCTTAGTCTAATGTTTAGTTATATGGTGTGTCTTTTGGGCTTAGTCTTATGTTCAGTTCTACGATGTGTCTTTTGGGCTTAGTCTTATGTTTAGTTCTACGATGTGTCTTTTGGGCTTAGTCTTATGTTTAGTTTTATGGTGTGTCTTTTGGGCTTAGTCTAATGTTTAGTTATATGGTGTGTCTTTTGGGCTTAGTCTTATGTTTAGTTCTACGATGTGTCTTTTGGGCTTAGTCTTATGTTCAGTTCTACGATGTGTCTTTTGGGCTTAGTCTTATGTTCAGTTCTACGATGTGTCTTTTGGGCTTAGTCTTATGTTTAGTTCTACGATGTGTCTTTTGGGCTTAGTCTTATGTTCAGTTCTACGATGTGTCTTTTGGGCTTAGTCTTATGTTCATGTATATGTTGTGTCTTTTGGGCTTAGTCCTGTGTTTAGTTCTATGGTGTGTCTTTTCGGCTTAGTCTTATGTTCAGTTTTATGGTGTGTCTTTTGGGCTTAGTCTTATGTTTAGTTATATGGTGTGTCTTTTGGGCTTAGTCTTATGTTTAGTTCTACGATGTGTCTTTTGGGCTTAGTCTTATGTTCAGTTTTATGGTGTGTCTTTTGGGCTTAGTCTTATGTTTAGTTATATGGTGTGTCTTTTGGGCTTAGTCTTATGTTTAGTTCTACGATGTGTCTTTTCGGCTTAGTGTTATGTTTAGTTTTATGGTGTGTCTTTTGGGCTTAGTCTAATGTTTAGTTATATGGTGTGTCTTTTGGGCTTAGTCTTATGTTCAGTTCTACGATGTGTCTTTTGGGCTTAGTCTTATGTTCAGTTCTACGATGTGTCTTTTGGGCTTAGTCTTATGTTCAGTTCTACGATGTGTCTTTTGGGCTTAGTCTTATGTTCAGTTCTACGATGTGTTTTTTGGGCTTAGTCTTATGTTCAGTTCTACGATGTGTCTTTTGGGCTTAGTCTTATGTTCATGTATATGTTGTGTCTTTTGGGCTTAGTCCTGTGTTTAGTTCTATGGTGTGTCTTTTCGGCTTAGTCTTATGTTCAGGTATATGTTGTGTCTTTTCGGCTTAGTCTTATCCTTTAATCATGTGTGGACTCACTCACACACTTTGCGACTACAGAGCCTGGAGACCGACAGTGTGTTTCTGTTACCCGAAAGCAAGAGCAAGAGTCCGATCTCCGTAGTTCTCCTTTTGCACCCAAAAACCAGGGCAATTGTTATGCCAATCCCCCCTCTCTCTCTCCCCCCCCCCCCCCCCCAAATCTTGATTTGACCTCAGAGTCTGAGCATTGTCCTTCAGAAGGGCCCCCACATTCCTCCCTAAGGGGAACTATACTATGTGGTAACAGGATGCAGGGGCCCTCTTTTTTGGCTTTGATAAATATATATATATATTTTTCCTTGCGTGCTTGCGTCGACAGAATGGTTGTTGTCGCACTAGGAGACATGTTCACGACAACAAACATGAGAAGGGAAGTCAGAGTCATCCGGCTGTTGCTCATACAACCTGTTATTTATTTATTTATTTTTCTTCTCCTGGCGGGGTGAGAGGAGGACAGTGTGAGAAGGGGTCAAGGGGTTCAGTGACTACTCTTCATGGACTCATAGCAAGAGAACCGCCGACGGTGCCGTCGAATGGCCGCTATTGAGAGCAATGGGAGTTCAATATGATTAGTCATATTGATCAACAGGCCAACATGGTTTTGCTCAGCTAATGCCTTATGGTTACATGTAGCAGAGTAGGTTACAGGCAAAACAAAGGAAGCAAAGGATTATGGGGGAATTCAGAGGTGCTGGTAGGAGGACCTCTCTATGATGCTGTGTTCCCAACGTATGGTCGTCATTAGAAATGATGCTTCCATTTCAGTGCGGTTCCGTGAATTTGGCATTACCTTATTTATTTACCTTACCTCATTTACGAACAATTATGTTTGCCAAAATAATATATAGATTTATTTAGTAGTATTTGACTCTCGAATTTGGCTCTGCTCATCATCATCGTCAGATCGTGGTCACGGATTTACCGTCCAACTAGCAGAGCCCAGGGAGCTGTGTTTTTGTTCCACGCTCTCTGTCTCTTTTGATCGTCTAACAGATTAAGCGCTCCAGTCGATCAGTCAATTCGCTGTGTTGGTCAGCATTTTAACGGCGGCTTTGAAAATTCAGAACCAACCACGTCAATAAAGTATAGAATAGCAGCGGTAAGGAGACGTCTATGTTTTTCACTTGGAGCCCAAATTGCGCTAGGTTCTATTCCCACTTCTAAGATTCTTGACCCCTATCTGACAAGGGTTAGCCCCTAAATGACAAAATAGTCAATTTCGGGGGGCGGGAAATAGCAGGGTAGTGCAAGGATGGTGAGCGTCTTGTCTGGGGAACAGAGTGCTCAATAGTTTCCACCACCTCTCTGACTCTCCTCTTCCTCCTCCTCCTCCTCCTCCTCCTCCTCCTCCTCCTCCTCCTCCTCCTCCTCCAGAGAACCACGGCGACAGCCTGCTCAACGGCAATGGCAGAAACGGGGACGTGGATGAGGAGCTATCCCGCCGTGTTGGTCAGCTGACCACCAACACCACCGGGAGCGGCGTGACACTCACGCTGCGGCCCGACGAGAAGATCGAGGAGGTGGGAATGTCCCCGGACGGCTCACCATGCAAGTCGCCCGACGGCAAGAAGAAGAAGAAGTTCCGCACGCCGTCCTTCCTGAAGAAGAACAAGAAGAAGGATAAGCTGGAGGCCTAAGGAGGCCACGCCCCCCCCCCCTCCTCGTCCCCGAAGAGGGAGGCCACGCCCCCTCACCCTGAGGAGGAGGAGGGAGAAAGAAAGAGGTAGCAGTGGGGAGTTTTCTGTTAGTTTTGTTTTTTGATTTTGTTTTGTTTTGTCAATAAATGTTTCTGATTTCATTGTCAATATTGTCTGTTTGTTACATATTTTATTTGTGTTTTTGTCGATTTTTGTTTCTTAATTTTGATTTGAAGAATCTTTATATATTTTTTTCCTAACAAAATGTGTCTTGTACAGCAGGCAGAGCAAGCTACATTGAATTGGATATGTACGAAAAATCGAAGTACACATAACAAAAGCCTGCTTGGACGTGCAGCGATGTGTTGACAGGGTCCGGTACAGCCTGGCTGTAAGGTGTCCCCGGTCCACACAAGTGTAGAATAGGGTCAGCTGATACCAGGCCCTCTCCAGATCCTGAATTACTGGCTTGTCCTGTGCTGTGCTTCTCCCTTGGCTGGGGGTTGGCATTCAAAAAGAAAAACAGCCCTGTGTGTTTCTGGCTCCATGACAACCGAGCCGAGGCTAGAGTCTGTGCTCCGGTTATGCAATTGTGTGTGTGGAGGTAAACTGGAACGAAGACGGGGCCGCACGAAAATGATCCTCACACTGGAAAGAGAAATGTGTTTTGTTGGTTTGTTTGTTTTTTTGGTCGGGTTTGTTCTGTTCGCAGTTTAGCTCCACGGCTGAGTTTGTTTTGCGTTTGTCCCATCTCTTAGCGGGCACATTGTTTTTTTGGTATCTTTCCTCGTCTCCCTCGACCCTCTTCAAAGAGTTTCATCTGTGTCTAATTGCAGTCCAGAAGGCAGTAGCCGTCGGCTAATTGTGGACCCGATCCAACTCTGCGGTTTCAGTTGTTCTCGGTCTGTTATTCTTATTCTTAGCTAGCCCAGGGGGGACTGCGGCCCTTTCTTAGCAGAGCACCAGAAAACCCATGCAAAAAATACATACAGTTTTTGTGCATTACAATGAAGTTGTTTGGCTGACGTCTTGACGGAGGGGCTTACCTTCTCCTTACATGTATGTAGCATTGAATGTGATTATTATTTTTTTTGGTTCTTTTCTTCTTTTCTTTTTTTAACCAAGACAACGGAATCAGTCACGTTTTAGTGAAGCGTCATACTTTTAACCCGACGAGAACGTAAACGTCACCTCTAGAAACGTAGCAGTGTTGCTTTACTTTTTTAATTGAACACGCAACTCCTGAGTTTGTCATCACTATTTTCTATCATTTCTATACTTTTACCGAGAATACAAATATTAAGCATGTTTTCTTTTGTGCAAGAAGTGTTTTTTGTTTGTTTTCAATTTACTTCAGAATTTTCTGTAGTGTTGCCTGGTTTCTCAAAAAAAGTATGTTAGTCTTCATATTACTAAAAATGCCTATATAACACACATATGAAAACTGGATATGTCGGCTATAGATTTGTACCTATATATTTTATTGTGCTGCACTTTTTGTAATATTTAACACATTGTAGTTGGTTTTTACTAGTAAAGTAGGTTTCGAAAGTAGTTCCTCGTGCGAGAGACAGACGAGCGAGGCTCAGCAAGTAGGGAGGGAGAACAACACAGGAAGGTGTGTTTTATCGAGGGAGAGAGAGAGAGAGAAAAAGGTTACTTAAAAGTCACACACGTGGGATATGATTGGTCCTTCCCACCTCATCAGGACCGACGCCGCACAGCGACGGTATCTCGGGGACGCGACGGGGAACGAGGCTTTTGTGTGCTTGTGTCGTTTCTAATGCTGCATCGTCATAGTCTTCTTCTTCTTCTTCTTCTTCCTCAAACGTTGTAACCACGGGACAAGGGTGGCTACTTATGGTCTGCTTGCTCAGCGACAAGTATGAAGTTTTCTTTTGAGCTCCCCAACCCTTCTCCACTCCTCCCCCCCCCCCCCCCCCCCCCACACACACACACACACACACATGTACAAGTAGCAGATTCACTCATTCAAAGTGTGTATTTCTATATTTTGCCGAGTTGTCTTTTAAACTGGAAGTTATTTTCTACCTTGGTGTTGAGTGGGGGGGACGGAGGGGGTTATCTAAGTTTGTTGTTAGTAGTTGATTTCTTAACATGATGAAAACGAGAGAAGACAATACCCGCATTGTGACCTGGTTTTACCCCCAAAGCCAAAGTAACCGCTTGAACCAATTCAAGCGTCCCAGCCCGGGCGATATGTGAGACACATGACGACGCATTATGGCGGTGGTGCACATTTGTACCTCGCAAAGCTAAAACTGGAAAGGGCGGCTGATGTCGGTACACCTGAAGAGAAGAGAGGAGCATAGTGATAGTGGTGGAGGGTAGTTGGTCACATTAAGGTATCAGGTTTGAATCCTTTTGAGTAATTTCATTATCATTATCATTATTGTCATTTCTCCTTTTTGAAACGTTTCATCTTTCTATTGCGTGCGATTTTCTCTCCTCCCTGTTGAACAGAATCTGAATCTCATTGTATTATTTTTTTCCCCTGCTTTCTTTGCACCTTGTTTTACTAATGCCTTCCTATCCACATTGTGTTGTTTTCCTGTTTTGAGACGAATGAAAATAAATAAGAATGAGTTTTTTTTTTTGCTTTGGCGTGCCGAATGAGCCAAGTTACTTCATGACCTGTGAAAGTCCTATATTAACGGTATTCTAATGGAGTTGCTTTTAGGTGTACTGCTAATCAGTGTAAATTCACAAATAAAACTTTTATGAAAACCGAAGTTCATTTCCAGTATTTGTGAAGGACCGAAAAAAAGAAAGAAAGCCTGCCGCCAGATATTCCACATTCATAAACATTAACCTCATAACCAAACTTTAAGTTGAGCATAATCATTCATCATTCATCATTTTTGCTTTATAGACATTACTGACCACAAATGGAGGGGTACAAATTGTTCAGTTGATTGGTTGATGCCCATTCCGGTGGTAGTGAAATGACAGTTGTGATTGGTTGATGCCCATTCCGGTGGTAGTGAAATGACAGTTGTGATTGGTTGATGCCCATTCCGGTGGTAGTGAAATGACAGTTGTGATTGGTTGATGCCCATTCCGGTGGTAGTGAAATGACAGTTGTGATTGGTTGATGCCCATTCCGGTGGTAGGTGAAATGACAGTTGTGATTGGTTGATGCCCATTCCAGTGGTAGGTGAAATGACAGTTGTGATTGGTTGATGCCCATTCCGGTGGTGGTGAAATGACAGTTGTGATTGGTTGATGCCCATTCCAGTGGTAGGTGAAATGACAGTTGTGATTGGTTGATGCCCATTCCAGTGGTAGGTGAAATGACAGTTGTGATTGGTTGATGCCCATTCCAGTGGTAGGTGAAATGACAGTTGTGATTGGTTGATGCCCATTCCAGTGGTAGGTGAAATGACCTCATATCCTGCAGTATTCAACATTAAAGGACTTTGAGTTCAGTTCCACATGGAGATGCAACACAATCAGAACCTCATGGACAGTAGCAGGATGTGGTGTGGAGGAAAATCAAACGTCACTCCTTTTTAAACAATCGCTGCACACCCGGCTTTTAGCATTTAGGGTTCATCTTTAAGAAAAAAAGCTAACAAACAAGGTGTATTAGTGAAGGCTGAGAGTGACCGGCTAGTAGATGGAAACAAAAGCAGAGAACACCCACACAAACAAAAATGAGGAAACGTAATGGATGTCAATCTTTGAGGAAGTGTGTTTGGGCCGTAGGTTAACCCACGACACACACAATTGGCCAGGCCCAGATAAGCTCTGCTTTCATCCGAGGGACGGGGGATGGGGGGGGGGTACCTGGTGTTCAGCGCATCGTTGGTTAACATCTGTTAACGTCATGCAAGCCAACCCACCTGAACCCTCTTCTCTCGGTTGGGAGTTTTTAGTTCTGTGTGTTTTAATCAATTATTGTGTAAGAGTAGGTGTAACGCTGTATTTGTTGCTGCGCCTCGGACAAGCACAGCGGTGGGTTCACTCGGACGCGGTGGAGGTTTTACCCAGAAATTGGTATTATCTGACTGAATCATGTGGAGCCTCTGGTGGTGAAAGATGATGATGTAACCCTGTCCCCATCTGGTGCCAAACCAATTATAGGCCTAGATGCCCAAATGGCATCTCAGCCGCAGAGAGAACGGCCTGTTCTAGGGAAGATTCAGGCCACTGGGGAAATATGTACGTGCACAGTGAGTTTATATGTGTATTGATGTGAGCAACCACTGTGCCTTTGTATGCATTTATGCTCAGAAAAAATATATGCAAGCGCTATACTGTGATGCCTATGCTAGTCTGGTGTGTGTGTGTGTGTGTGTCTCTGGTAGGTGGTCAAATAACCGCTATTGGCTTTCTTTGCACCTGTTGACCTAACAATGCATTTACAGTATTCATCACAACGGGGAATCCCCTCTTTATTTTAACGGTGTGAGCAGTTTGACAACCAATTGATATGCACCAATGCAAGATGTGTGTGTGTGTGTGTGTGTGTGTGTGTGTGTGTGTGTGTGTGTGTGTGTGTGTGTGTGTGTGTGTGCGTGTGCGTGCGTGTGTGTTTGTGTTTTGTCAATGCTAATTATAGTCTCCAGCACCCTAGTGTTTGCAAATATATTTCCATTTACTAACTCGTGAGTGCCAAAGGGGATACACATGTCAAAATGCTTAGACAATCACAAGCAGCATTAAAGTAGCCTTGTGAGGAAAAGTCTTCTGAATAACCCCACTGTCAGGTCCAAGTGAACACTAATATATATTAAATCTGGCCCCAAAAGTAACGTAAAGGATTAAGCAAATAATAATGTCCTCTTTGTGTTTGTGGCAACTCTATGCTTACCCCTTGAACTGATAGTGGTGCTTAATCTGTCCTGTACTGTAAGTCAACATGATGATATGAAGCACTTTAAATTGTATGTTTAACTGATATGAACAATAAAAGCAACTATATACATGGGTTTTGTTTGTGCCTTCTGAATATGATACACAGACACAGATTTGCCTTTGTTGCTGAAAGTTTAATATTATTCTACAAATTTGTTTTCAGCAGAAGGGCATAATGCAAATAGGGTTGAACAGCCTGTTGATCATAAATATTGAAGACGTCCTGTTTAGTCACATATGTGGAGCTGAGGCATGACATTGTGTGAGTCACACATATGGCTAGAGTAGGCGGACGCTTCACTATTCTTCAAGTCATTCTCTCTTGTCTTTTCTTCTCCTTTCCTCTTCTCTCTTATATTATTCCCCTTTCTCTCCTGTTTATTATCCGCTCCTCTCTCTCCCATCCTCTCCTTTCCTCCCATTGCCTCTATCCTCCTCTCCTCTCCCCCTCTCTTCCTCTCCTCTCTCCCCCCTGTTCTCTATCCTCCTGTCCTCTATCCTCCGCTATCTTCTCTTCTCTCCTCTACTCACCCCTCCTCTTCTCTCCCCTCTTCTCCTCTCCTCCCTGTCCTCCTCTATCCTCCTCTCCTCCTCTTCTGTCCCCTCGCCTCCTCTATCCTCCTCTCCTTATCTCCCCCCGACCTGTCCTCTGCAGACAGAACCCTGCTGTGTTTTATGTTCATTATATGTTAACATAAGTATTGGCTGTACCTTCAGAGTGGCTGTTTTGCAGGAGCTAGACTCGTAGACACATGTAGGCCTATGCATGCGATAAATAAAAGGTTCACACACACACACGCACACATGCACACACACACACACACACGCACACACACACACACACACGCACACACACACACACACACACGCACACGCACACACACACACACACGCACACACACACACACACACACACACAGCCCCATGCAAGTCGGAGCTGGGGCTACACTCTCATCCATTTCCAAAAGATGTGTGCCAGCCAGTATGGATGCATAAACCCCCTCTATTCTGACAACAAGCCATATATCTAACGCCCAGAACCTCAACGACTTTCAGGCTTGAGAGCTACAGTGAGCGATAAGTAAGATGCGTCTTTCCATGGCCAATACTATTTTTATATCCACTGGCACATCCAGTCAACGAAATGGTGGTTATCTCATATTTTGAAGCAGGGTAAATATACAAGCAATAAATATTATGGGAAAATAATATAATTTCCTCCACTACGTCCCCTTGCCTTTTGATTGGTCATCCTTCTAAATAGTTTTATGTCTATTTTAATAATTATGTCCTAGCATCTAGAACATTACCTTGTAATACAAGGTAAAGTTGTCACTGCACTTAATACTTGAATGAACTAAAGAAAACCCAAACACCAGTCTGAACGGCAGCACAGGTGGAACTGTTTTTATACCTAGTAGTCTAATTTAACCACTGCATCATACATTACCAGGCACTTTACTGTAACATTAGCACTCTGGTTAGATGCCAAATTATTTTATTTTAATTATGTTCTGTACTTATGCTGTGCAATGACAATACACAATGAATGACAATTTGAATCGAATCTAATTTTATCTAATCTAATCTAATCTAACAGCTCTTGACCACTGTTTCACATAATGTTTCAGATTTATCTGAACACGTGGGGGATATTGATTCCACCACTTTTCTTGTCCCTTCCAGGTGGATTCTAATAGAACCTTACCTGGGCGGCAGGCTTACACCCAGAGGCCAACGGCCATTAGGAAAGACAAGCACGGCGGTGTGTCTCAGGCACACCCATCGTCTTCGTCTGCTGTAGAATGAAGTTGAATAGCAAATAACTAATAATAAAAATATTGCCATTATCATCAAATGAAATGTAATACGACGACGCACTTGCTCAACGTCAATGGGTGATTAAGAACGCACAACCGGCAGCAGGAGGAGGAGGGAGGAGGAGGAAGGAGAAGAGAGAAGAGAGAAGAGAGAAGAGAAGAGAAGCACAGTAGAGTGGTGTGTGTAAAACCTGTTCCCTCACAGAACCAGGGCTCAGCGGTTGCATCATGCTAAGAGACGGGACACCTCGCTATGCCTCCATATGGAGGAAACAGGAAGCCACGTTTGCAGGCCAAGTCGTTTCTGCAAAAACATAAGGGGGTGTTGGGTTTTTTTCGCTTTATGAGAAGCCAGAAGGGTTGTGTGTGTGTGTGTGTGTGTGTGTGTGTGTGTGTGTGTGTGTGTGTGTGTGTGTGTGTGTGTGTGTGTGTGTGTGGGGGGGGGGGGGAGGGAGGGGGACAGGTTGGTCTCATAGGGAAGCACAATATTGGCAAATAACAAAAAAATGAATGTCAAATTCAAATTGATATTTAAATACCCCCCCAGAAGTTAATTAAGCCACCATTCCCACCACTCTGGGAATGGTGACTCTCTAAAGTATGTGCGCATAAGATCTGTTTGTGAGAATGTGAGATGAATACAAACAGTAACAAATATGTTTTCTCTCGAAAAAGTGAAAGTGCCGATTAGTGAACTCAGCCCTTGAGCTACAGTGTATTTTGTTTGTCTTGCTATTGACTCCCCCGGACCACGGTCAGCCGTGGCTTATTTATAGGTCACTTATAGTCACAAGCTCCTCCCTTAGTACAACGAAAACAATTGTCCCCTATCCTCTTGCCGTCGGAAATCCAATCTCCTACGGGAGATCGATAGCGTTCTATTTCCTCTCGGCGGGCCTCAATTGAATTTTTGCTTAACACTAATAAATGGATTTGGGTAAAGTCAAGCAAGGGATCTGAGAATCCCACTGCAGCTGCCGTTCACGGTAAAATACCAGTCAAGCACGCAGTCTAGTCTATTCGCTGCTCAATGTTTGACCCTCCACTATTAGGGAATACCTTAAGTGCAGCCATTCTAAAGTGGGGGACCCAAACTGATTCGGATGATTGATTTTCAGGGGGTTGGGAGATTCTTTTTTCAATATGTATTTGAAGTACGCCAAAAATGAATTGAATCCCTGTTCGTAGACCGGCATATGCGTGTGTATGTCTGTGTGTATGTGTGTGTATGTGTGTGTCTGTGCGTGTGCGTGCTTATCTGTATCTGTGTGCGTGTGTGTGTCTGTGTCTGTGTGTGTGTGTGTGTGTTTGTGTGTGTGTCTGTGTGTGTGTCTGTCTGTGTGTGTGTCTGAGTGTGTGTGTGTGTGTATTTGTGTGCGTGCGTGTGCGTGTGTGCCAGGTCAAGAGGGACAAGGGGGTGGACCCAAATCCTTTTAGGGGTCGCAAGCTAAATAGTTGGAGAGCCTTAGTGTCTTAGTGGACGGGTGGATAGACGCTCCACCCCCCCCCCCTCCCCTGCCCTCCCTGCCCACTGTGCCCTGCATACTGATGCACAATGCTGTCATTCTCGCTGCGGCACAACGCTGACGTCACGTCAGCGGAGAGAGAATCAGCTCGTCGCTTATTGCTGTCTCACCAGCAATGGTATTGGAGACAGAGCGAGAGACGACAGTCGCTGTTTGTGCATCGTCAGCAGCAGGAACAAGCAGGAACTCAAAGCCCCCCCCCGCCAAAACCTCTGACCTCCCCTTATCTCCAGAAACCATGAATCCAGGAGAAGCGGAGCCTGGGAGGAACTTGTGAATGTTTGCTCCGACTGGCTCTGACTAGCATTGATTGGACTGGGCTGGACTACAACTGTACACTATGAAGCTGGGAGTCGATGAAATAAATTCTTGAACCGTAGAATGTGCAACTGGCCATGTACAAATACAATAGCCTAGCCTTTTTTTTTGCCAATTATCACCATAGTATGCTCCCGGTTTTGGGATCGTGAAAGGCCTAAAGGCCCATCACTAACAACATTGTAGTTATAAGCCTTGTACGATAACGCATGTGCGCATGTGAACTTTTGAACTGTCTCGCTATGTAGGCCAATGGTAGGTCGCTTTGACACAGACACTGTAGGCAGAACACTGAACAGCAAACAAGAGGACACACACAACAACAGACACAGACCCCTTACTCGCAATAGTTGTGAGAAAAGAGTGAGTGGGAAAAGAGTTCAGACCCGATAAGAGTATTTAGTCAATCAATTCACCCCTGGACCTCTCCACTGGCAGCAGGACAGCAGGTCAGGAACTGGACCGAAAGCGTTGCTGCAGAACACATGAGATGTTTTCATACAGAAGGTCAAACCATCTTAAACCAAAAAAAGCATTACTTCTCTCAGCCTCTATCCTTGCTGAAGTCTTCAGGAGAAGCCTGTGTGGGGAGGAACCGTACCTTCACGTCTCTGGACAGAAGAGAGATGTCTAGTTAAGTGAAATTGAGTTTAGAGGGTGGGCAGGTTTTGACCCAGCTGGTGTGGCCTAAATCTAAAATCTAAATCTGGAGGATTGAATCCTCTTTATTGGTCACATACATGTACACACACACAGTGAAATTAGTTTTCTCTGCATTTAATCAATCCTAGTATTAGGAGCAGTGGGCAGCTATTGTATATACAGCACCCGGGGAGCAGTGTTAAGGGTCTGGTGCCTCGGGGGCACCTCGGTATCAGTTTCGGACTTGATCCGGTGAACTTCCAGCGACCTCACGGTCCTCAAGCTGTGTCCTAACAGACTGAGCTATCCTGCCACCCCCAATCTAACAAGGACTTGTTAGGGCTTGTTGAGGGCTTGTTTTAATTGTCCTAATACTACACCGAGATAAAGGCCCAGGTATCAGATCTGGGACCTGCTGGTCGCATTTGCCAGTGTTGCTCTTGACCGTTGAACAATCTCAACAATTGGAGGGAACAGACCAGTTTTGGACTTCATCCGGCAACCTCACGGTCCTCAAGCTGTGTCTCAACAGACTGAGCTATCCTGCCGCCCCCCAATCTAACAATCTAATCAAGGTGAAGGCTTTGTTTTAATTTTATAATGGGTGATTACGCAGCATCCGAGTCATCCGAGAACAACAACAACAGGACACGAGAGATCAAAGGCCCAGGTATTGAATCTACAAGATACAAGATATTTATTTGCCAAGTACATTGGAACGCTTGCTCCCCATTCCCTCTCGCAGTATACATCTCCAAAACAACACCATAAAGATAATATATACAATGAAAATAAAAATGAACAAAAAAAGGACAGCAAAGCGAGGGATAGATGGTATGAACATCTGTTGAATGTGCAAACAGATTTAAAAGCATTTAAAGTGCAGTAGTGCAGCAGCATCATGAACACAGTGCAGTAGAGTGCAGTAGCTTTAATGAGTCCAGAAAGTCCAGCAAAGTATGATAGTGAAATGTTGATGACAATGTTATGAAAGTGAAAGCACTCCTAGCAGTTCAGTAGGTCACTGCCTGTGCATTAAAACCTTATCCTTAAATCTGGTAGTACTTGTACGGATGCTGCGCAACCGGTGACCAGACGGTAGGGGGGAGAAGAGATTGTGCCCAGGGTGGTTGCAGTCCTTTATGATGGACATGGCCTTCTTCCGACATCTGGTCCTAAAGATCTCCTCAATGCATGGAAGTGCACAGCCGATGATCTTCTCTGCCGTCCTCAATGGCTTTCTTGTCCCGTGCAGTGGTGTTGCCGTACCACACAGTGACGCCACTCGTCAGGACGCAAGTTCACTAGCCACCTTTGGCCTATTCCGCTTTTTCTGAGGCACCGCAGAGCATAGAGGCGCTGGTGTGCCTTCTTCAGCATGACCTCTGTGTTGCGGGTCCACGCCAGGTCATCGGAAATCTGTAGCCCAAGGAAACAGAAGTAACTGACGACCTCCACCGGTGTCCCTTCCAGACTGATGGTGGAGTGGGTGCCCCGGTGGGATGGAACAGTTTATATGCGACATTACAAGTTTCTGAATCTGAGTTTCTGAATCTGGGACCTGCTGGTCGCATCTGCCAGTATTGCTCTTGACCATTGAACCACCTCAACAGTCGGAGGGAACTTTTGGTTGACAGTGTTCAATACAGTATTGTGATTACACAGAACAGTCAGTGTAAGTGTTTGACAATGTTCGATACCGTATCATAGTTACACAGAACAGTCAGTATAAGTGTTTGACAGTGTTCAATACAGTATTGTAGCTAAACAGAACAGTCAGTGTCAGTGTTTGACAGTGTTGAATACAGTATTG